>OVAX01001299.1:0-48601 GCA_900406405.1 Lepidium africanum | reverse complement strand
AAAATTATGATTGTAAATTTCTCATTAGATGAAAAACTTAGGAAAGACATGAGATTTATAAGCCTACTTATTTATAAGATGACTTATAAATATTATAATTGTTACAATGCCTCATAAAGTANAGCCTACTTATTTATAAGATGACTTATAAATATTATAATTGTTACAATGCCTCATAAAGTATTTCTTAAAGATTTATAAGTCTACTTATAAAATCTGATAACAATCTCAAAACTTAGGAAAGACATGAGATTTATAAACCTACTTATAAATTTATAAGATGACTTACAAAAATAATTTGTTACAATGCCTCATAAAGTCTTTCTTAAAGATTTATAAGTCTACTTATAAAATCCGATAACAATCTCAAAACTTAGGAAAAACATGTGATTTATAAGCGTACTGATAAATTTATAAGATGACTTATAAAAATTATAATTGTTGCAACACCTTATAAAGTTTTTCTTAAAAATTTATAAATCTACTTATAAAATCTGATAACAATCTCAAAACTTAGGAAAGACACCTACAAACACAAGAAAAGAAAACTAGATAGGAGTTACACAACTTGATTTATTATGTCCAACCTGATCACACCTTCCACATTTATAAGATCTTGACTTCCCAAACTTCCAAGCAGAAGGAATTCTTCTTTTCTTGGGTCTGCCACTAGGAATGCAAGTAGATGGTGGAAGACAAACAAATGAATTAATTTTTGGTTGAATATCCCAAGAAGTAATATCACCAATGGGATGAATTGTCTCTGAATAGGCAAGTGTCCACCTGGAAAAAAAATCAAAGTCCAATGGAGTGATTGGAGAGACTTCAAAGAAAGGGATGATTCGTTATAACATTGCACCATCTTCTTTCCAACATTGACGGTGACAGGATGTAGATGACCACAACTCTTCTAATGACGCTCATAAAACCATGTCATCATAATTGACCTGATTGTGTCAAAGAGGCATGTAATGGGATACTCACGAGATTCTTTCAACATTGAATTTAAAGATTCAGCAAGATTAGAGGTCATAATATTGAACCTATTAGCAGGTGCATAAGCACGAGACCATTTTCTCATATCAGCTTGCACTAAATACTCTGCAAGTTTTGGATTAGCTTCCAAAATGTCTTTGAACAGATTATCAAACTCTTGGGTCATATAAGCTCTAGCTGCTACATTGACCACTGGGATAAGTATGCGACTTCTAAATCGTGTCTCTAGATTCTTTTGCAAATGGAAAATACAAAAACCATGATGAGCTTCCGGATAGTTTTTAGACAACACATTTGCAATGGAAGGAGCACGGTCATACATGAAAACCAAATCACTAGCATCATGAATGAATGACATTAAACATCTCAAAAACCAATCCCAAGATGAATCATTTTCTGAATCCACAACATCAAATGCAATTGGAAAGAGTTGGAAATTACCGTCTTGGGCTTAAGCACTAAGCAAAGTTCCTTTGTACTATGACTTTAGAAAGGACCCATCAAGACAAATAACTTTTCTCATCAATCCGAATCCTCTAATGGATGCACCAAATGCCAAAAATGCATATGTGAACTTATTATCACGATCAACTTAAATGAAACTAACTGACCCTGGATTATTCAGTTTTAGCATATGAAACCATTTAGCTAACACATTATAGCTATCTGAAGGTGAACCTCTAGCAATTTCAGCTGCATATTCTGAAGATCTCCAAGCCTTCGAATATGTAATGGTAATACCATGATCAGACCTAAAGTATTCAATCAATTGCTTAGGTTTCAGTGGAACCTTCCCTCCTTCAAAGTGATTACTAACCATATGACCTAACATTTTTGCAGTAGCTTGACGATGATTAGCATTTCTAAGAGATGAATCACATGTATGTTCACTCATATAGGTTCGAATAACAAAAGAACCAGACTCATCAGCATTGGTTGCACGCAACATCCATAAACATTTCTTATCAAGGCAATGAATAACATACCGGTGCAAATCACATTTCTGAGTTCGAAACTCAAAGCCGTTCTTTATAGAAAACATCTTCAAAGCTTTTTTCAACACATTCTTATTCTCTAAATATTATTCCAGGGTGTAGAGAGTCAATCTGGTCGACAAATGAACTTGAATAATCTGATAAATCACCATCAGAAGCTGAAACTTCAGATATAGGCTTCTTTCCACCAATATTAGTGAAAGATGATGTGGCAGATGTTGATGGATTGTTGATATTTGAAGTTGATGCCACCTACATTACAAAAAGTTTATAAACTAACTTATAAAATCATATAAATATGACTTATAGAAATGATAATACCTCTTGAACATCATTATCTATAGAGACAACCGCAACTGGAATCTTGAAAACAAGAACAATATTTCCACTGTTAATTCCACAAACCTTTGGAACCGAACTACTTTGTCCCTATCAAATTGATAAAACAAAGAGTAATTTAATAAACAAATAAGAACAGGATCAGAAAAAATAACCAAATTTGCAATCCAATGGTTCTAAATAATCATATTCAACACATTAGTTCATAATATAACTTAACAAACACACATAAGTCAAGTAATAATACCTCAGAAATTGTCACACATAGTTGAATATCTCTGTTGCTCTCCAAAAACTTATTAATAAAAGTTTTGACTTGTTTATCATTCTGTATGAAAAGTGGAGAAAGCTCTTTTGGTGCACAAAATAGATTAGAGGTAGACAATAACTAAGTTTGGCACTAGTTGAATTAAAGTCCAGTCCGAAATATTCTAAAATGAAAGATACTAGATTGCAGAAACTTATATCTTCATGAACTACCAAAAGACAAGCTCCTTTGATATTGTCAAATTCAAACTCCCAATGAGTGGAGTTTGTAAATTTCCACAACCCAGACACACAGTGAAGCTCAATCATTAGAAGCTGGGGAAAAGATCAATAGAATACTGAAAACGAATTAGAAATCTGAGAAAGAAATAAACAAAATGTCAAAATAGACTAAGAGGAAAAAACAAGAGAAAAAGGAATGCAGAACATGAAGAACACGAAGAAGACGAAGAACACGTAAATGAAATTCTTTGAATCACGATAAAAAAACAAACAAATGTAGATCGAAATCACGTAATAGATTGTGCAAATCATAGATCGAGTAATCATACAGCAAAAATCGCAACCCTAAACCTAATAATCGGATATATGAAATTGAAAGCAGCAAACCTGAAAATCTCAGATCTGAAAATGATAATCGCAGAGATAATCCGAATTTCTTTCGATTTTGATGAAAACTTTAATCGCAAATGGTTGAATTTGGAAGGTAAATGGAATCGAAGAAGAGAAATCGATGAATCAGAAAATTCATCAAAAAGAACGAAGAACTAAAGGAAGGGTAAAAACAGAATTACAAAAATTAAAGGGGCATATTTTCAAATAAATTTGCGGGGGTATTTTTGTGAAGGGGTACACTGAAAAGGGTAATACTCAAAATTTCTCAAAAAACAAAGAGTTATATTAAATTAAAAATACTATATGTATACAAACTTAGTTAAAAATTCAAGGAAAACAATAATCTCGTGCCTACCATGGGGCATCATCTAGTAATATATATTGAGATATGTTTATGTAAACCAAAATTAGATCAATCTAATTTGGTTTTGGTTCAATTTAATTGATTGGTCCAATTTATGATTGGTTTAATTACATTGATTGGTCAAATGATTTAGTTAAAGAGAAGATAATATATTCTTCTCCAAAAACTAAAAGACCGAGTCTCGTGTGAATACCTAACGGATTCATTCACCAAAGGGTTAACACGGGAACAAGTTCTGAAATCTTCAAGAGGAATGAGTTTGAAGCCTACGAATTAAGATGAAGTTTGATGAAAACCCCACCTACGTTACTGGAGATCTCAAGATGTCGGTTCAAAGGGAAAACTAAATCAAACAAAATCGTTGAGCACTGTAAGACTTTTGTCTACACCCAATTCCTTTAAAGATAAGCAGTGTCACCTGTATGTGTGTAAGCATAAGCATTGGCTTTTAATGATTCCATAGTTCCATTATAATGGTGTATGACAGGATACTTCTGAAAAGAAACCAATGGAATATCACCTAGTGAGTGTGAAATGGGGCCATTTCTAGGAGAATGAAAGTTATGCTATATTCTCCAAGTTCACTCATTATTAACCAGGAAATGTTCAGGGCGAAAATGAACACAAATAAAGAACAAAAATATACCAGAAAATGTTGTTGCGTGATACATGTTGTCTCGGTTTACACTAAAGTTTGGGTGGTTCAAGACATCGTGTTCACCTCCCAGCCAAGTAAATCCGACAAATATTAAAAATGATAGGTTCAAAGCTGAAAAATGCTAACTATCAGACACAACTACACTTTCGCTTATGCTCTCGACAGTTTGTCTAGTGTAGTCAAGTTTGTGTCTAGTCTAGGTGAGTCTATTCAAGTTTAGTTTGTATAGAGTATAATTTTTATGTCGAGTCTACATATGTTTAGAGTCATTTCTATTCATGTGGAGGATTGTTGAACCAATATTTTAAAAATCTTTGGACTTTATAAATGTTGTTTGAGGGTGAATTGAAATGGGCCTTACGGGAATTGAATTGGTATTATAAACCATGTCATTTGTCCCAAATTGAAATTATGGGTTATAATATATATTGAGGAATGTTTATGTAAACCATAATTAGATCAATCTAATTTGGTTTGGTTCAATTCTAATTTATCAGTCCAATTTACGATTGGTTCAATTACATTGATTGGTCGAATGGTTTGGTTAAAGAGAGGCTAATATCTTCTTCTCCGAAAACTAAAAAACCAAGTCTTGTGGAGAGTTTAAATTGATCTACTCCACCTTCCCCTGTATTCGCGGGCTCTGATATGCATCATTTTTAGCTAGTTATTCATGCATGTTTTGATCATTTTCTCATCATTGAGGAATCACATTCATGCATATTTATTTAAGTTTGGGTTATTTTTGCATTTTAGAGTTTTAGATAGATCGAGTCGCATGTTTTCTTGTTTTGAGTCATTTTAGGTGATTGGAGACTTCAACAATGAGGCTTGGAGCTTATGGGATGGAGCATGATTTCATTGGGGTTGAAAAGGATCAAGGAAGGTGAAGAATGGAAGCTTTGATACATATTGGGTACAGCTACCCGAGGCTCTGTTCGATGCGCTTAAAGATGATAATCTATGAAGATATTCCTGTGAACGTAATTAGCTGAAATTTGAACACAAGATAGTCACATGAGTCAGCTTGCATTTGGTGGTGGTTTGAAGGCATTTGGACAAGTGGTTAGAAAGATACGACAAATTTACTCAACATATGTCATTCGACTGCGACCAACGCAACCCGACGAGCTGTTCGATTTTTAAGCCTCTAGTTCATCCATCTCGACCAAAATGGTCGACCACCTGTCCGAGAACCTGCTAAAATCACACACACTTGGCGACTATTGATTGGTTTGACCCGGTTTATCTCAGGTCAACCCAGACCCATTTGTTTTGGGCCTTTTTTGGGCTTATTGCCCTAATTTTCTTCCTATAAATACTCTTGTGTTGTGACAAACCAAAAACTTACCTCTTCTCATCTAAATTTTCGATTTGGAATAGAATTTTTCTTAGCTTTTGTTGTGTTCTTGAGAAAGAGAGGATTGTTGGAGACTCAAGGGGAAGATGACCTTAGGATCATCCTCACCCATCCATAGTTTTCGATTTCTTCTCCTTTTCTCTTTGTTTATGTTCTTGCTTTTACTTGCTTCATTTTGTTTGTTTTGCTTTTCATTTGGAATGTTAGAGTAGTAATTATTAGGTTGATGGTTAGGTAGATCTATGAGCTTGGATGGTTAGATCTTGTGCTTGGGTTGATAGATCTTGTGATTCCTTCACTTAGAGTGTATTTAATGCTAGATATGAGTTCATTTGAATCTAGATGCTAGGAAAATCATCGCCCGAGAGGTGTTCGATGAAATTCCCGAAAGACTCTTTTGTGGGTTTTTCTTCCATAGCCTTCGAGAGATGATGCTTTAGGGATTAGTGGTCTTAGTGAGCTTGTTTATAATGTTTATTAGACTTTGGGTTGGCAAACGAGAGTTTAGCTTGGTCCATAGTCTAAGATAGAGGCTAATGCCATGAGAGTGGGTTAGTCTAGGTGATATGTGACTCATGTCCTAGGATGGTTCTTAATTAAACCTATTGCATATTGATTTGATTGTCATTCTCTTGATCAATGTCTTCCCATTAGCCTATTGTTAGTTTGTTTCTTGTTCGTTGTTCATTGTGTTTGTCATTTTCATTTGTGTTTGTTCTTGTACTTGATTTTCTTTGCTTTGCTTTATTGTTAGTAGTCTTTAGTACCAATTTCAGTATACCCATTGCTATACCTTAAGTCTTGATTGTCATAATCATATTGCGTTGATTCTAGATTCTCTTGGGTTTGAACCTCAAGTGTTTAACAATGACAAGTTTGTTTAAGCATTTGTTGATTATAAATATAATTGATTGTTTTGAGTGTGCAAATGCTTAGCCATTAGTCTCCACCCACTTCCTCAAGTCTTGTTTTGACGTGCCAATTTCGGAGGACTAGCTCAGCAACGAGGTCTCCGATATCTCTATATATACGACCATAACTCAGCTTCTTAGTTACAAGTTTTCAACACACAACTCAAAGCACAATTCCCTGCAAACCAAGTAAGTTCTCTAGAGTATTAGTAGAGTTTTTTTTTCGTTTGCTGGTATTGAGTTCAAGTGATTGTGAACTCAATATGTTATCGGTTTTAACCTGAGACTCGACTATCACTATCAACCGTCACACAGCGGGTGATAATTCGAGTTAAGGACAGCGATTCTTCAATCTCGACTCAGATTGCTTTCATTAACAACATACATTCGGTAATTCATTCACAGTTTGTCTGTAGTTCCCGTTCACAAGTTAAATAGTAAGTTTGGCTAAAGTAAGCCACATCTCGAGGCTTTCCATGTACAGAAGTGTGATTATGGAAGGAAGAAAGGCCTCTGAGAGAATTCAACTTGCATATAATCGTATCAGGTTGCACGAATAATTCATTAAGGAGAAACAGAGTAACGTGGACGTTGTGTTTGTTTCAGTGAAGGCTTTGGTTCAGACAGGAGACATGTTGAAAGTCAAGATATACGCTATTAAGAAACTTGTTTTGAGGCTTGAGGCTGAGAAGGAAGAGGTTGATATAAATTTTCAGAAGTGTTGGGAATCTTTCTCGCGTTCTAGAGGAATTTTCTCAGGCCGAAGAAAAGTATCAATTGATTGTGCGTAAGTGGAAGGAGGAGAAAGCTTCTGCTGAAATCTCTCAAGAGGCCATCCAAAACGCAGAAGTCGTTTGGGTTCAGTTCCTCAGCACTTTTAAGACTACATACACCACCATTTAATACTCTCTTTTCTTATTATAACACTAATTTGTCATATATGAGCTTATGCCGCAAGAAGTTCTTTTTCTATTACGTTCTGTATTGATCCCATATATAATTGGACGTGTCTTTTCTCCATTTGTTACTGCATTAGTCTTTTCAGGTTTTTCTTTGGGACAAAATTCAATATACATAACCAAAATGTATAACACAATATCAGTTGGTACTACGTACAAAGCTTATGAAGTCTAACTCTAACTAGCTAGCCAATTTTTATATTTTAATGGGTTCATAATAAACAACTTTCAAGTTTTTTTTTTTTTTTGATAGAACATTCAATACTTTAGTTTCTGCGTGAGTTTTTTGTTTAAATAAAAATTTAACAGATAGCAATAAGTTTTATCCTCATAATCTGCCTAAATAGCCATGTCTGTGTTGACATAACAATTTTTAATAAATTCCCAGGATATAAATTATATAAAAAAAACCATACAAAGGTATGACCAATAAGGTGAGTCACACTATATAATTGAAAGTTCATGCATTCAAATCTAGTTCTCAATTGAAATCACCTCTATTAATTGTCCTCATATGAATTCATATTGTATTAGTTATTTTCTATAATATTTTGGATCAATCAACATCTGAATCATCTTTTTTTTTTCATAGGAAAAACGTGCTTTTACAACTATAATAATTTTTTTTGTTTTTTTTTAAATTTTGTTAAAATGTGAAATTTAATTCTCAACAAAAAGAGTTATATACACAAAACCAAAGTAGAATACTGATACTTGTCAAGAATAAAGAATAACAACATTAATGCATTCGAATTTCGAACCATCTCTAAAGCGAAGTAGACAGTCGATGGGTGGATCTATAGTGCAGAGAAGAAATCCGGTTGCGGATGATCTTATCAATTTCACAGGTAAGAACTAATGAGGATTTCCACACACGACCATGAATACGACCATTGTCTTCTCCGGATACAAGAGTTGAAACAGTTTCACACCAATCTGGTGTAATGTGATTGCAAAGAAGTTTGCCACATAAATCTGTCCAGACTGTGTAGCTATAAGGACATGCGAAAAACAAGTGATCACGAGTCTCTTCTCTCTCACCACAAAGAGGGCAGCTCTGATTCAGACCCCAAATGTGCATACGAGATTCTGTAATTAAATGATCTTTAATGGCAAGCCAGCATATAAAAGAGAATTTGGGAATACCTTGAGTCAACCAAATGAGTTTATGCCAAGGTACTTTATGATTTGAAGGTCTGAGTTGTTCCCACGTTCTAAAAGAAGAAAAATAAGGTTTGAAATCCAAATTTGAATGCTTCCAAAGAAAGATATCATCACCAAGAAAAACATTAGGAGGAGCAATGCTTTGAATATAATCAACAATGTGTGGAAAACGGCGATGACAAGCACCATTCAGACGCCAACAAGAATCAGAAACTGCATCAGCTACCTTAGCGCTGCTAGGTAAACCAAAATACCGGATGCCACTAGCTTCAGTAATATCAATGATTTTTCCCAAATCAGGCCAATTGTCATACCAGAAAAACGAGTTAAGATTTGACCTGATATCAACTTTAAAGAAACTGTAAGCTACACTTCGAAGCTTTAAAGGCTTATTCAAGACCCAGGAACCAGTTGTGCTAGGATTGATATCCCAAAAAGAAGAGAACATGAGGAGATAATGATGAGTCTAAAAGACCCAAAGAGAGTTAGTGGAAGTAATAAGCCTCCAGATTAAGTGGAGACCAAAAATCTGAGATATAACCCTCAAAGAATGAATACCAAGCCCTCCCTCATCATGAGGCAAAAAAAGATCAGACCATCTGACTTTAGTCTCGGAGGAAATATAAGGATTTTCGGACCAAAGAAAAGTTGAGCAAAGTCTGTCGATTTCATCCAAACAGCAATTAGGCAATTGAAAAGCTGAGTACCAAAAATTGACTGTTCTAATAATAACAGAGTTAATCAATTGGAGACGACCAGCATAAGACAAGGATTTTGATGCCCAAGAGGAAAGACGAGTCTTAATCTTAGCAACCAAAGGTTCAAAGTTACTTCTGGTCATAGCTTTAGTAGTGAGAGGAAGTCCCAAATATCTGATAGGGAGAGTACCAATAGAGATACCAGTAGAGTTTGCTGCTCTAGAAAGATCATTAGACTCACGACCAGCAATGTATATGGATGACTTAGCAACATTTATTTGTAAACCAGAAAGATCCACAATTGGTTCAGTACATCAAGGATACCTTGAAGAGATTTAGGAGAACAATCTGAAAATACCAGAATATCATCTGTAAACTTGAGATGAGTAAGCTTTAGATCCTTGCAATAGGGATGATAACCAAAAGCTGAGTTAGTTGCCGCTTGGTTGAGGAGTTTGGAGAGGACATTATTGACAATAACATAGAGATAACAAGTTTGGTAGCTAACAACACATTCTCAAGAAACAGCCAATTTTTAATAATTAATTATAATAATCAATTATTGAGAATGAAAAAAAACGAGAATACTTTAGATTAACACTGTTTTTGACAACATTTACCAGCTAAACTATTTTCTTTTTCATAAAATAAAAATTAGTTAAAGACATCCAAAATCTTATTAATATATTGGACACTTTATGTTGAAAAGTCATGCGAATTCCAGTCTACATTTTTTTTTGTCAACCTCATTCTTATAATTGGATCGAAAAGTCTCGATCCATAGTCAAAGCTGATATTATAAAATCCCTCTTTTTTCCTTCCCTTTGCATCGGGGAGGAATCAAACTCTGATACCTGAAGAAAGCTAAAATGACAACTACTGAGCCAAATGTCCTCTGCCCAGTCTACATTTCTAATGTTCATAAATTAAAGATTTCTAGATATCATTTTGGAAATAACCATCAAAATTCAGCAACTATTTTTATAAATTTACATTTGGTAATTTGTTCATATATATGGCTATATTATATATGGACTTAAATATCAGTTTGTTTGATTCCACTTGTTTTGCGGTTAGTTAAACCATTGTTTTCTGGATTAGTTAAACGTAAAGCATGGTAGATGATTCAATTGGATGACAATTATATACATTTGATTTTCAATGATTTTTCTAGTTCCGTACCGATTATTTATATTACTTCGTTAGTAATATACTTTCTCTGTTTTTTTTGTTTTTTAATAGTTGATGTTTTATGATTTCCACGTAAATTAAAAAAATATTAATTATTTTATTTTTATTAAACAAAATATAATTTATTACAAATTTTAAATAATTTAACCAATCACAAATCAATTTACATAATTTAAATAGTCAAAAACACTAAAAACAAAATCAATTTTGCATAAAAATCTTAAAACATCCATTAAAATTAATTTTTTTTTTTAAAACATCAACTAAATAAAAACAGAAGGAGTATCTAACGTCAAATTTAGAGACATCTTAATAATATAACTTGAAAACAATATCATACCTGATCTTCCGTGAAGAAAACGTTGGCTCTCATTATAACTATGACTTCCTGACACTCTGTAATACGATTTGGAATTTATTACGAATTTAATATATGTCAATGTACTTAAACTGTTTTAAAAACAACTAGAGTTATCTAGTTAATTTTTCTCCACAACAATCAAATTTATTATGAATTTCTTGCACAAATTCAAATTTGTAAATACATACTAATATTATCGCACTGTGAACTGGATACTTTAGCCGGGAAAATATCATTCGATGCTTATTTGAACAATCATGAACAACTACAACAACAACAAAAACAAGTCCGAATACCTATACCTGAGAAGATATTTTGATCGTCGAATTCTCTATAAGAAAAATATAGCGAATTATAAACAAGATTTTTTTATCAACTTTAGATCATTATATTGTCGATATTTTGGCCAGTTTTGTTCAAAATCTGTCATAAAATCATTTTTTGACCAATTTTACATTATTATTGTGGTGAAAATTCAGTTGTTTTCTAATAGTAATATAGGAATGTTTGGTCGTTTGTTCTGGTTTTACATTTAGTTTCCACATTCGAATGTAATGAAATGTTAATCGTCCTCGTATCAATAATAATACTTCACAGTAATTTCTTACATCATTCGTGCATGTGATTGTCATGTTTTTTTGTTTTTTTTGTCATGTATATATTTATAATTAGACTGTTATGTTACTATTTTATTTTATTATTGGATGAAAACGCGCTTTCATACTAAGCTAAATCTTCACGAGGATTATAGAAAATATATATTTTATGTTAGCATGTAATTAACTATATGATGTAATCACCTCTTTTCTTAGACGCAATCTTGTTGAGTAAGAAATTATATGATATATGTGTTACGTACTGATATCTGACCGAGATTCATCTTCTCAAGCAATCAATTTTGTATATACGTATCTAAGTTTTTATTAATCTGATTGACCCAAAAGAGGGAAAAAATCTATTAAATAAGGTTTGAAATGGTTACATACCTGCTTTTCCTCTTTATAATAAGTTATACTTTTTTGATTACAGCTTTTGTCTGTGAACTATTTTTTTTTTCCGGTATCTTAAGTGCATAAAAAAAGTAGTAATGTTAATAGGATCAACAAAACTTGTTTAACTTATTATTCAATGAGACCTAGGTAAAAAAATTATCATTGGTCAACTTAGGCGATTGTTTGCTTATGCATTTTTGTCGGTTCCATGTACTATAACACCACATATGCATCAAGATTTATCGATTTAATTTATGACCAAAGAAGTAAAAAAAAGTCCCTAAAACTGTTAGAAAACCAGATAATTAATAGGTCGTAAAGAACATACTGTATATTCACCGTATTAATATGATAATAAAATTACATAAAAAGATAATATTGGTCTATTATATATATGTGATAGATATATCACATCCCTTACGTGTTATGGTTTTGCATTCGATAGCGACAGAAAATCAAACATCTCTGCACCTTCATCTCCTTGCATATGTTTCAAAGTTTAGATTTACAATCTCTTACGATTTGAAAAGTGAAATTTATATCTGTTTTTTTAGGTTATAATAGTAAAACTATTTTGGAGTTATGCTTTAATTGTATATATATTGTATAATATGTACGTAATATAAGTTTTCTTATTGTAAAATGGTTAGATTATACATCATGCTTTTATCTCTGATTATATTTATAAATTGTTGCCTAATACCTGATGGTTTTTATAATAATAATACCAACAAAAAAAAAGGCTTGTAAATACAAGTCCAAATCACCACCTGCTGAACCCAAAAAAAAAAAAAAAAAAGATCATTCGGAAAAATCATTAATAAACGGAACAATAAATCTTCATAAAATGAATGCTATACTGATTACTTCTCTGGCTTCGGTTTCAACACTCAGATTCCATCCACTGATATTTCTCAGAGAAAGTACTACAAAACGCAGAAGAAGATGATGATGAGCGTCTCTGCTGTGGCGTCTTCTGGGAAGGACAATTACTACTACAATATAGGAGAAGGGAGATTAGTGGACGAGAACATGACCACTCTAAGGAAACACATCCACGAGATGAAAATAATTGAACGTAACTAGGAGCTTCCTTCTCACTGGATGGATTGGGAGAAGCGTTTCTACACTACCTACGACTCTCTTATCTGCGATTCTGTTGGTCTTCTCCAGAGCTTCCACATGAACTCTCGCCCCACCGTCACCATCACAACCCTCCTTCTCATCCTCCTTAGCCTTCTTGTTTCCTCCGCCGCCATCCCTTCTCGCCTCTTTGACCTCCATCATTGCCTTCTCTCCCACATCCTCTGATCTCATTCTTTCCTAATAAACAACCCGGACCTGTTGATGCATTTGGTATTTACCTGCTTTTCCACTTTATAATAATTTCTACTATTTTAATTGTAGATTTTATCTGTAACTAGTTTGTTTTTAAGTGAAATTAGTGATGTTAAATCATATTACGAAAAAATGAAAAAAAAAAAGATAATCATATTCGAAAAAAAACTAGTGATGTTAAATAAGATCAAATTCCTACATAATATAGGCGATAAGACTTGATTCCGAAATGTGCAAGTGCACCTATCTTTAGTGGACTTACTAGCTGCAACTAGGCTAAATGCCAAGTGTTTTAATGATAAAATTGATTTCAGATCTTCTATGTCTATAATTTAAGATAATTAGTGCGCCAAAATGTTTGATAAGTCGCCATTTTCTAAGAATAAAAATTGTTGTATCTGAATTAGTTGTGAATAAATCGGAACTGAAACTAATGTTTGTTTGCTTTATCATAAATTCATGATACTGATGCAAAATTAAAGATTATGCAGTTGTAAAACAGAAGGTTGATTCAGATATTTCAATGTAGAATTGGGATAGTCATTTCAAATACATATATATATATATATAAAAGTAAATTAAGTAGATATCATGTTTCAGAAAACTAATTAAGAAAGTAACATGCCGGGTTGCTCTTAGTCTGGTGATTTTGATAATCCAGCTAATGATTTGGCACCAGAATTCGATTCTTACCCACTGCATTATGGTAGCTTAAAAAAAGAATTTCAGGGGTGAGCATTACACTATGGATCGGGCATTGTCGATCCAATTGTTGACAAAAAAAAGTTAAGAAAGTAACATATGATTCTTAAAATTAAGAAACTAGCAGTGAGATCATAATGAACAAAGACTGAATAACCCCTGAAAGAATAAAAACTGGACTTCGGCTTCGCTCACCCACAGATTCTCAATGGCCCACCTTCTATCTCTTACGATAATTAAATGTTGAAAATGATGGAGTTACAGCGTCTTGAGAAGTTGTTTGCAATCCCTGAGAATTGGATTTGAGGTAATAGACCTAAGTAGAGAGTTTTTCGTTTGTTTGATTGTTCGGGAAATCTTTCAAATTGTTATTCGGTATTGGATTTGGAAATCCTTCAGGACCTGAAATTAAATTTGATAATGGCGGATTTGATTTGTAGATTATAACTCTTGGGTTTAATCTCTTTATTGTTTATTATGAATTCTAACTCTCAATGTATTTTATTTTATAGATTCGCTGCAAATTTGTAAATGACAGCCATAGCTGAATTGCAGATAAGCTTTTAACACCTTTGAAGAAGGTGAAGATGATATGATCACTAACTATGATGTTAGATGCAAACGTATATTTAAGCTATAAACGTATATGTTAGTTGCAAAATTATGTGAAAAAGATGTCAGGATAAAAATGGACAAGAATTTGCAATATGAAACACGCTTACACAGTACATGACATATAATGTTACGGAATGAAGGCTAGTTATACATAACCAATACGCCAAAGCAAGTAATGAAGGCCAGTTATATAGTAGGTAGGGAATTGCGAATCTGCGGCAATCATGTGAATGTATATGTTAGGGAATGAAGACTAGTTATACACAATCGATACACTAAAGCAGGTAATGAAGGCCAATTATACAGTAGGTAGGGAATCACAAATCTTTGAAAAACATGTGTTAAATTATTTGTTAGATGCAAACGTATATGTTAATTGTACTGTATATGTTAGCTGCAAAATTATGTGAAAAGATGTCTGGATAAAAATGGACAAGAATTTGCAAAATGAAACACGCTTATACAATACATGACATATAATGTAAGGGAATGAAGGCTAGTTACACAATCAATACACCAAAGCAGGTAATGAAGGCCAGTTATACATTGGGTAGGGAATCGTAAATCTTCTAAAAACATGTGTTAAATTATTTGTTAGCAGCAAATGTATATGTTAGCTGCAAATTATGTGAAAAAGATGTCTGGATAAAAAGGACAAGAGTTTGCAAAATGCAACACACTTACACAGTACATAACATATAAATAAGAATAACAGTGCATGGTCATAGGTTGTTTTGCGAAAACATTAAGAACAATATCTTGTAGTGGTACTCAAGCTTGTCCATCTCTTCGCAACTTCCTGAATCATCTGCCTCATGTGAACGACCTTTTAGTCGGTTTCTTCATCGGACCACATCAGGTCTTCTTCTTTGGGACAATATATTCCGATTATAATGCAAACCAAATGGGTGGGTGCAAAACATATAAATAATTGCAAAACATCGTGAAAAGTACTTACGGTGTGGATGGGATCCTGCACGCCTCCTGATACTGGCATGCCTCCAGAGGGGCCCCCATAGGTAGTAGTTTTCTGGCATGAGTAATGAGGGGATTGATAAATGTGCAAATAAGTAACATAAATGCATAACAAGTTGGGGGCAATCGATAAAGTTATCTGCAAACAAATGGTGAAATAAACTTACGGTGTCGATGGGATCCCGAGGGCCTCGAGGGGGTGGGTCAGAGGAAGTGGCCTAGTGGGAATATCATTGGTCACAAAGGTGCAAAATAAATAAGAAAATGCAAAAACTTTGTGGAAATGCAAAAAACAAAGTTAACTGCAACCACAATCAGAATAAAGAGCTCAATGGTTTCAAAACATTCCTTTTAAGATTCTCAAAAGGGTAGAACGGTTACCGAAGAGAGGTAGCCCAGTGGTAGTGGTCATTTTACAAAACAAATATGTATTGATTAACTAAATTATTTGAAGTCAACTAATTCGTTTGCATATATCATTATAAACAAGTTGAAGATTCGTTTGCATATATTATTATTCATTTGCAAAATAATAGTTAGGCCTAGTTACAGAACTAATTCGTTTGCATGTATCATTATTTGTTAGCAAAAAATACTTACTTGTTAAAATAACAGTTATCAGATAAAATAATAGTTATCGAATCAAATAATAGTTATCGCTTAAATATCTTTATCTTCTTCATTGGTGTTTAAAACTAATCAAACACAAATCGACAAAGTAATCTTTAGAGAAAAATCGAAGAGTAATGCAACTAAACTAATCTTCAATAGTCCTCAAGCTCTTAGAAGCCAAAGCAAAATCCAATTTCCCAATCAGATTTTTATTGGAAAAATTCACGAAACCAGATTCAAAACATTTCAAGAAACCTTGATCTGGTTTCATCAAATTTGCAATAACAAGAAAAGCAAATCGAATATTCATTCAATTTCAATAAATCATTCAAATTAAAGATCAAAACTTTCTCTCATTTTAAAGATCGAAACTCTATCAAAACCCATTTGATTTAATGAAAACAGAGAGCGAGATAGAGACAATGGATATAGAAGGCATGACAAAGAGGTAACAAGAGATGGAAAAAAATGAAATAAAAATATGGGTTTATAAGAGAGAAGGAAAGATGAAATGTGAAAGTGAAAGAAGACTGGAGAAGAGATAACAAAAAAAATAAAAGAGAAAAGTAGAGATGGGAGAGAAATTGAGAGGAGGGTTATCTGAGTCTTTGAGTCTTTGTACAGAAATCCTACATTCTAGGCTTACTCTAAATCTAATTTCCAAAAAGTTATATGATATCCAATGCAATCTTTCTCTCTCTCTCTATATATATATATATAGTTACAAATTTGATATAAAATAAATGAACTACAAAATTTGGATACACCCACATAGAAATGTCGATATATACACCAACACTTCTGGTTATAAATTTATTGGATAAATGACCATTTTCAACTATTAAATAATATACAAAAATGATGTAAAATGTGGCATAAAACACTACTTGGGCAATGAGCTATGTGAATAATTTGGATTATGTTGATGTATGTTTCGAATTTGATACTAAGAATGTGATTGCAGCAATTGGTGACTGGAAAAGCATGGCCAAGACTCAGACCTTTTGTGAGCAGAACACAGGATATCTCAAGCCATCCTTAATTTCATGCTACTGGACGCAATGCGAACTTTTGTCAATGAGATTACGCATCACATGTTGCATCCTTAATTTATGATGCTTTTATTGATTGTGAAGTGCCTTCATGGCTTGTATCAGTTGTAAATTGAAAACAATGTATTGTTATTTAGTGAATAATGAAAGTTTGTTTTGCGGAGAAAAAAAACACCACATGCTTTGAGGGAATCAATGTTTAGAAGAGACGAGGGACATACAAAATGATTTTTTTCATTCATTATGTGGCCCAATTCATGGCCTAAATCTTGGCCATCATTGGCATTATGCAAAGATTTGCCTCATTGTTTTTAATGTAATTTATATGCATGTCATTATTTTTAGTAAAATGGTTTAAGGGGATCAAACAGACAAAAAAAATTTAGAGAAAATAACGTATATTTATAGTTATTTTAGATATTACAGTTTTTTTTTTTGAATGTGATTTTCACAAAACAATTATAAGCAAATCTACCAAATTTCTAGTCTAATGCATATCATTCGTCACAATCTCATGTCAAAAACAATGAAATTTCTATCACTAAAGTTTTGCATATATGTATAACTGCTTCTCTAAATCCAAATAAAACACTGCCACAACTTTTACAAAACAATCAACACACAATGCATCAACAACATTTTCTAACCACAAACCACCTAGAAAGTAAGAAAGGTATCACCTTTTTGCCAAAGACTGAAACTTTATTGCAAAAATTTCCACCTTTAAGCTTGTTCTTGCACCTTCAGCCACTGACAAGGCTCTAATATAGTATTGAGGAAGTTATAAGTGAGCCTACGTCTTATGACATGTGGAATGCTTTGGAAGAAGGATATCAAGTTAAGACCCTACTTCATAGGTTCCATCTCATGAACCTGTCTTTGGATAAGAACCTTGACACTTTCAATAAGCTCATATCAGATCTATCAAGCGTAAAAGTAGTGATGAGTAATAAGGATCAAGCTGCAATATTGATAAATAGCTTGCCTAAGCAATTCAAAAACCTGGTTCAGACACTCAAATACAGCAGCGGGAGAAGCACTATAATAGTCAAGGAAATCATTCAGTCGGTTTATTCAATAGAGCTGGAGATGAAGAATAAGGGGCGGCTAAAACAAAAGGGTGTGAGTGACGGTTTATATGTTCAGCAACGAGGTAAAGCTGAGAAGAAAGAAGTGTCAAAAGGAAGAGGGGTTAGCAGAAGTAAGTCACGATCAAAGGGAAAATTAGTGCTATCTTGCTGGATCTGCGGGAGCCAAAGAACATCTAAAGGCTGAGTGTCCAAAGAGAAAACGGGGAAGTACCAATAACTCTAAAGAGGGAAATGTTGAAGCAGCAGTTGCAAAGATTAAATGTATTGAACCAGTTGTGTTGACAGTCCTTGCAAGTACTTCTAGGGATGGCTAGATCATAAACTCAGTGTGTTCTTACCATATCACATAAGGACGGGACTTAATGTTTGATGTGGAGGAGGTAAACAGAGTAAGAGTCTTGATGGGTAATGACACACACTGTAAAAATCACAGCAATTGGAAAGGTTTTAATTCGAAAATCACAAAAATTTAGAGGTAGTACTTACTCAAGTCAGATACTCACCAACAGCTAGAAGAAATCTAATTTCTTTGGGCCAACTCAAAACTCAAGGGTGTTGGTATCAATCCAAGATTTTCCAACTGAAAATAATGAAGAATGATCAGGAAGTATTAGTAGGAGATTACAAGGACATGCTATACTTTCTTGATGAAAAACCTGAACTAAGTCAAGCAAATGTTGTGGGAAAGAAGTCAATACAGTGACTCTATGGCATAGTAGACTTGGACACATAGGTGAGAAAGGGATGAAGGTGTTACTTCTGAAAAACTTACTGGGAAAAATAGATATAAAAAATCTGAAAGCATGTGAATTGTGTGTTCTTGGGAAGGCTCATAAGTCGCCTTTCAAGACAGGAAAGCACACCTCAATGGAAGTGTTGTAATACATCCACTTGGATCTATAGGGGTCACCTAATATCACTCCTAGTCTAGTTAAATATCAGTATTATATCTCTTTTGTGGATGACTAAAGGAAAGTCTGGATCTATTTCCTAAAGACTAAAGATGAAGCTTTCCCAAAGTTTGTGGAATGGAAAACCATAGTAGAAAATCAAAACAACAAAAGACTTAAGGCCTTAAGGACTGACAACGATTTAGAGTACTATAATAAACCATTTGATGAGTATTGCAGCACAAATGGGGTCATGATGCACAAGATGTATCCCTACACTCCGCAGCAAAATCGAGTAGCTGAGGGCTAAACCGAGCTATTTTAGAGAAGATGAGAAGCTGGCTATGTGAAACAGTGCTAGGTGAAGCATTCTGGGCAGAAGCTTCATCAACAGTAGTTTATTTGATAGATAGGACTCCATCATCACCACTAAATTTTCAGATACCAGAGGAAATTTGGAGTGGTAGGTGTCCGGATTACTCATGTATGAGAAGGTTTGGATGTCTTGTTTACTACCATGTGTATCAAGGCAAGCTGAAACCTAGAGCTAAATGCGGTATACTCATGGGATATTCTCAAAGTGTTAAAGGATATTGGATTTGGAGTAGGGAAGAAAGGAAATGTGTTATCAGCTGTGATGTTACTTTTAGAGAAGATATTCTCGATAAGGATATTGGGAAACTAACAGATGTTGATTTGGTGCAGCCAGAAAAACAAAAGAAAAGGTATCCTTTCTTTTACCGAATGAAATGCAAGAAAGTGAGGGAGATAGATAACTGGCTGATGGAACTGATCAAGGTAGAGCTGATACATAAATTGAGGAGGTTCAGTTAGCAAAGGACAGAAAGAGAATGACACATATAAGACCTCCTAAAAGGTATGATGACTCAAACCTAGCTGATTACGCATTGAATAAGGCTCAGTTGATAGATGATGAAGAGCTAAGCACATACAAATAAGCAATTAGCTGCAAAGATAAGCAGAAATAGATAGAGGCCACAGATGAGGAGATGTATTGGAAAAATCATACATGGAGACTTGTAGACAAACCAATGGGATAGAGAACGATAGGATGCAAGTGTATTTTCAAACAAAAACCTAGAATTGCAGGAGTTAAGGGACCTAGACACAAGGCAAGGTTAGTGGCAAAAGGATTTTCTCAACTAGAAGACATTGACTATCATGATGTTTTCTCTCCACTGGTGAAACATGTGATAATTAGGTTTGTCCTATTTATTGTGGTTCACAAAGATTTGGAATTGGAACAGCTAGATGTGAAAATATCTTATCTCCATGGAACTTTGGAAGAAAGGATTCTAATGGAACAACCCGAAGGATATGCAAAAGGTGATAAGGCTTGTTTACTACAAAAATCTCTATATGGGTTGAAGCAATCTCCTAGACAATGGAATATAAGGTTCAATTCCTTCATGAAGTCACATAAATACACAAGATCTGAGCATGATCCATGTGTATATTTCAAGAAATTGAATGATGATGATTATATCTATTTATTGATCTATGTGGATGACATGTGGTTGGCTGCTAAGGAAATGAGGGAAATCACTAAGTTGAAAGAGCTTTTAAGTCAGGAATTTGAGATGAAAGATTTGGGACATGCTAAGCGGATTCTGGGCATAGACATCACTCGAGATAGAAGCAAAGGGATTCTATAATTATCATAAAAGGATTACCTAGAAAAGGTTTTGAGAAGGTTTGGGATGGACCAATCTAGACCGGTACAAACACCTATGGGGACTCATTTCAAGTTATATAGTACATCATCATAGAAGAAATAAGAGGCAGAACGTGAAATGAGTGGCATACCGTATGCTAGTGCTGTTGGATCAATTATGTATACCATGTTTAAAACTCAACCAGACCTTGCTTATGCTGTCGGATTGACTAGCCAGTTCATGAGATCTCCAAACATGGAACATTGGAAAGAAGTGAGATGGGTGTTAAGATATATCAAAAACACAACTGATTTATGCTTAACTTTCATGAAATCTGACAAGATAGAAGTACAAATGTTCATTGACAGTGATTATGCAGCGGATTTAGACAGGCAAAGGTCAATTACCGACATGTGGTTCAGTTTGGAGGGAACACAATTAGTTGGCGTTCGGGACTTCAACATATTGTGGCTCTGTACCACTGAGGATGAGTGTATGGCACTTGTAGAAGCAACAAAAGAAGCTCAGTGGTTGAAAAGTATTGCAACAGAGCTGGGTTATGAGTAGGATCATGCTGAGATACACTGCGATTCACAGAGTGCCATCTGTTTGTCCAAGAATTATGGTTATCACAAAAGGACGAAACATATTCACACCAAGCACAATTTTGTCAAAGATCTGGTAACAGAAGGGTCAATAAGGGTCACCAAGATCAACACAAAGGTAAATCCACCTAATCTTATAACCAAGTGAATTCCGATAAAGAAATTCAAAGATGGATTGACTGACATGAAGGTGCTTCGGCACTGATTTTGGCTCGGTAAAGAGCCAAGCTTCCCGGCAGTCAAGTTATGGAAGTGTTTTCTCTTTGGCAGTGACGACGAAGAGGTTAAAGGTAGAGGATCGGCGATCTTCTGCTGTTGTCTGTGAATGATACAAGGTAGAGTTTGTTGGTAACGATTAAGTTATACCAACATGTTCTGGATCTGAAGTGATTATGGGCTAGGTTGAATTTGTTAAGGCCACTAAGGTTTTAGCTTCCGAAATAAGCTCAAGTCCATTTTTGCAATTGTATGGTGGTTGTCTTTAATTTTTGTCAAGGGAAATAACTCACATGTCGTTTCTGTTGTTATATAGAGACAAGACTTGCAGCCAATTGTATAGTGGAAACGAGGGTTAGACAAACAAGTGAGGAGCAAGCAACGGTTGTCTTCTTCATGGTGTTGAGAGTTTAAGAGAGAGAAAGAGAGAGGTGAGGGTTTTTACCTTGTAATCTTTGTCTCTTGGGTTTCTTAGGAAACACTTGGTGAGGGAAGAGAGGGTGAGAGTTGTAATCTGGTTGTAATGTGAAACTCTTGATAGTAATAGCTCATGTAACTGGTTTAAGTTTATTAAGATGTCTCCCTTTCAACATGGGAACTCGCAAATGATTGTCTTTGTGTATTTACTCTAATCTGCATCCCAAACAAAACACAAAGTTATAAGTTGTGACAAGAACAAAACAGCAAAACAGAGTAAAAGTATCACAAATTATAAGCAAGTCTATCCAAATTTCTAGTCTAATGCATATGAAATCATTCGTCACAATCTCATATAAAAAAAATGAAAATTTCTATCGCTAAAGTTTTGCATATATGTATAAATGATTAGCTAAATCCAAATAAACTTTTCATAAATAACAGTACACCAACAACTCCAAAACTCAAACATTTGTGAGGTTTTTTGTTGTCAACCAAATCCACTGTAGTAATTTTTTATAACCATGAAGAAAAAAAACAAAACAAAACAAAAATTGCATACCTAATCAAACACAAACAATGATACATATTTTTTTTATTGTAAGATCAGACTTATAACTTAAGTTCCCTAAATTTTAAATCTTAAACCTTAAATTTGTTATATTTTACTTAGATATATTTATGTTTCTTATTATACTATTTTTATAGAAAAAGAGGAGAAAACGACTTATATAAGTTTGTTATGAAATGAAAAAAAAAAAAATGGAACACTTATATTATTATCAAGATTTTTATTGTTTACTATGTGTGTCTATCACAAAATAAAGTGAACCGGGTGTTCACACAGTTGAACATGGCTACTTCTTTGTCTTCTTTGTCTCCATATATGTATAAATGCTTAGCTAAATCCAAATAAAACTTTTCATAAATAACAGTACACCAACAACTCCAAAACTCAAACATTTGTGAGGTTTTTTCTTGTCAACCAAATCCACTGCAGTAATTTTATAACCATGAAGAAAAAACAAAACAAAACTTGCATACCTAATCAAACACGAACAATGATTTTTTTTTTTTTTGATTGATAAGATCAGACTTATAACTTAAGTTCCCTAAATTTTAAATCTTAAACCTTAAATTTGTTAGATTATACTTAGATATATTTATGTACATTATTATACTATTGAATAGAAAAAGAGAAGAAAACGACTTATATAAGTTTGTTATGAAATGAAAAAAAATAAAATGGAACACTTCTATTATTATCAAGCTTTTTGTTGTTTACTATGTGTGTTTATCACAAAATAAAGTGAACAGGGTGTTCACTCATAGGTGAACATGACTACTTCTTTGTCTCCTATTGTGGGATCAGTCCTGCATGTTGAAATGGAATGTTTAGGTTCAGAGAAATGGCGAGATATTTTGACTCGCCAAAATATCCTTCAAGATGACTAGTCTCACATTGGGGTAGTGGACTCGATGAAGGCGTAACAATGCTCCCCGGTGATTCTAGTCTTTTTTCAAGATTGTTTTATGATGATTTGTATCTTCTAGAATCGTCGTGGGGCTAATAAATTCAACTTTCTCAATTCGATATTTGTTAATGAAATATAAAACCGATGTTTTAGCTTTGCTTGAGACTCGTGCTGGTGGTGTTAGGGCTCAAGCTATTTGTCAAAATTTGGGTTTTGACTAATCGTTTCGAGTTGATGTTTGAGGGCAGAGCGGTGGTCTTTGGCTCCTTTGGAAGTCGGATTATGGAGATAATTCGATAGTGAAATTTTCAAATAAATTTATCCATGCAAAGGTGGTTATTGGAGTGAATAAATTTAACTTGATCATGGTCTATGCTGCCCCTATGATGAGAAAGAGGAGAACTGTGTAATGGAGCTTGATCGTTTTATTCAGTCTTGTGATGATCCTGTTTTTGTTGGTGGTGACTTTAACTCCATAGTTCAAACCGATGAGCAAACAGGGGGTAATGGCAGGTTATCTCAAGAGTCACTAGTTTTTGGGGATTGGATTAGTTCTCTCTCTCTTATTGATAGTGGTTTATGTGGTGGTAATTTTACTTGGTGTAGAGGTCGTTCCCATGATACCTTTGTAGCCAAGCGTCTTAATAGGATTCTTTGTTGTGGTCATGCTAGGCTGCGTTGGCAAAAAGCCTCTATGACACATCTTCCGTATCTTTCATTGGATCATGCTCCTCTCTATTTGCAACTTTCTCCGATCTGTGTCTCTAATCCTTCTAGGAGGCCTTTCCACTTTGAAACTGCATGGCTTAACCACCCAGGTTTTAAGGACTTGCTTCATGTGTTTTGGAATAAGGATTTGAGTACTCCGATTGCACTTTGTTGTCTTCAGGGTACTTTAAAAAGATGGAATCGCCAGGTTTTCGGTGATATTCAGACTAGGAAGATAAGTTAATTGATGATATGAGCAGGATTCAAGCTGAAATCGGTGTGCAACAAATAGACTCTTTACTTGAGGAGGAAGCAACTGTTCGTAGGGAGTTGGATTGTGGTATCAAAAATCACGCAAGAAATGGACTCAATCTGGAGACCGTAACACCCGCTTTTTCCATATGTCCATGATTCTCTGCCGTTGGAGAAATAAGTTCAAGAGTCTTTGTGGTGATGATGATAATTGGGTTACGGATCCGTAAGCTTTGGAAGATCTCGCAAGTCGCTTCTATCGTAATCTTTATTATACAAATGATGTGACAGATACAACCTTGTCTCTACCTTCCGTTGCTTTTCCAGTGTTGAATAGGGATGAGACTCGTGGTTTGTTGCAGCCGTTCAATCCTGATGATGTTCATCATGCCATTCGTAGCATGGGTTGGTACAAAGCCCCAGGTCCAGATGGCTACCAACCAATTTTCTACCAACAGTGTTGGGATACAATTGGGGAGTCAGTGACACGATATGCTCTCAATTTCTTTGCGTCGGATATTCTTCCTTCCGGCACAAATGACGTATTGATAGTTCTTATTACAAAGGTTTGGGAACCTGAACGTATTTCTCAATTCAGGCCTATTAGCCTTTGTAATGTTATGTTTAAGACCATTACTAGAATGATGGTGGTAAGGCTTAAGGGTATGATTTCACGATTGATTGGGCCAATGCAATCTAGCTTCATCCCTGGCCATTTGAGTACTGATAATACTGTGGTAGTCCAGGAGGTTGTTCATTCTAAAGATCGAAAGAAAGGATGAAGAGGTTGGATGCTTCTTAAGCTATATCTTGAGAAAGCATATAACATGATTAAATGGGACTTTTTGGAAGATTCTCTGCGTGCGGCCCGATTACCGGATTCATGGATATCTTGGATTATGCAGTGTGTTGCAGGTCCTTCGATGAGTGTTCTGTGAAATGGTGAGAAGATGGAACCCTTCTCTTCGTTTAGAGTTTTACGACAAGGGGATCCACTGTCCCCTTATTTGTTTATCTTGTGTATTGAGCGCTTGTGCCATATGATTGATTCTGCTGTGACTTCGGGTGATTAGAAACCAATTAGAATATCTTGTGGGGGTCCGAAGCTTTCACACATGTGTTTTGCAAACAATCTTATATTATTTTCTAAGGCCTTGGCGTCATAGATTTTAACTATTTGCAAGGTTTTGGAACTTTTTTGTGAAGTGTCTAGGCAACATGTGAACTTAGAGAAGTCTAAAGTCTATATTTCTAAGAATGTGGGATGAAGCCTTCGTCAAAGTATTTCATCTGCTAGTGTTATTCAAGTGACCACTAATTTTGGAAAATATTTGGGTCTTTCAGTTCTTCATAAATGGATTAATGTGGAGACTTCAGATCTGTTTTGGAGAGAGTTGATTCCTGTTTAGCGGGTTGGAAGCAAAAATCGCTTAGCTTTTTAGGGAGTATCACTTGACAAAATTGCTAGGGGATTTGTCTAGGGAAGTACCACGAAACAGAGAAAATTACACCTCTTATCGTGGGCTAGAATCTGTAAACCTCGGCGTGAAGGAGGTTCGGGGATACATAAGACTAAGGAGATGAACCTGGCTTTATTGACAAAGGTAGTTTGTGATATGTCTGCATTTTAGCACATTTAAAAGCATTATTTAGTTCACATTGCATCCATATTCATAGCATTCTCACCATTCTAGAGTCCATTTTAGGTTCATATTGCATACATGTTGCATATGGAGTTGTTTAGGTACTTTTGGAGCTATTTGGATCATTTTGGAGCATAAGTGGACGTGAGGAGCATCATAGACTTGGACTTGAGGATGAAACGCAACTTTGGAGCAGAATTGTGCCAGATTTAGTGCAACTCGGCCTCACCACTCTCCAACAGGCGGAGTTAAGAATTTATGCTCGGAAAATTGCCACTCACCCTCACCACTCGCTGTGCAGGCTGAGTCAAGAATTTCTGCTGGGAAAATTGCCACTCACCCTCACCACTCGCTGGGCAGGCTGAGTCAAGAATTTATGCTGGAAAAACTGCCACTCGCCCATCTCACTCGCCATCCTGTTGAGTGGACCTGCGAGTGAACCTATTCCAAGACACCCAGATGCATGACTCTCTGTAACTAGCGAGTGAACCAATTTCCAGGATGCAAAAATAATGACTCGCCCCTTGACTCGCCGTGTCAGAGCGAGTTGGCCTCTCATAATTGTATTTTGTTGACTTTTTCTCCACGTTGACCCTTCTAGGTTTGGGCTTATTAGACTATAAATAGCCCTTTAACCCCTAAAAACACTATCCACATTTTTTGCCTCTTTTGTTCTTGAGAAATACCACATAACTCTCTCTATTTTTGTAATCAGATCTATGGTTTAATTTTAAGTATTTGGCTCTGAATTTTATATCATTCTTCTTAGTTTCCTTTGCTCTTTAAGATTATGCACTTTATTTTGAATTCTGGGTTTGTGTTTTTGGTGACAATATCTAAGTAGATCCATTAGGGTGATTGAGGAGATGGGCTAGATCTTTGTAGATCTAGGGGTTTTATCACTTGTTCAAGCTCTTTCATGTTTAGATCTCTCTAATCTAGGTGTGCTTTATGCTTATTTCATTCTGGCCATTTGAAATCTGATCTTATGCAAATTAGGCTTAATATACTGTTTTTCATGCCTCCTTTACTGTGGATCACCATGAGAATGGATTTGGTTGTAGTAAAAAGGAAAGGTTTAGCCTCCATGAGAATGATTCTGAATTGTTTATGTTTCTTGGCTTAGAGATCAGCTCACTAGGTTGTTGGAGAAGTGCTTGGCCCCTGGTTTTGCTTAGATTGATTATCCCAGCTCCTCATGAACCCATTTTCATCATTGTTTTTGTTATTTTCTTTGTTGTCATTGCTCTTGTTTATTGCTCTTTAGATTTTGTTGTTCTATTTATGTTTTGCATTAATTTATGTTTCTTATCATTTGCATCTTAATTCTCTGTTTTGGGTTGTTAGATAATCATCTCATATATTTTGCTTGGATTAGAATAGTCTATTGCAATTCTGATTTTTAGCTTCACACCCATTTGGTTCGATACTTCAAATACTACAAGGATTTGATAACTTAAAAGGACCAAAAATCTTGTTATCAGTTTGGCGCTTATGTCAAGACACATCTAGCCTTTGGGCTCAGATTCTTCACAGCAAATATAAGCTTACAGATTCATTTCATGTCTCTTGGTTTATTCGTAGAGGTACTTCGTCTTTGATTGGGCGTGGTATCATTTTGGGAATACAACAAGTTATTGTTCTAGGCACATTGGGTTGTTATTAATGGGAGGACTAGCCGATTCTGGTCAGATAGCTGGTTATTACATGAACCGTTGATGAATCTTGTGAGTCACCCGATCCCTGATACTGAGCTTGATCTCCGGGTAAAATATTTGTGGTCTATGGGCAATGGCTGGTATTTACCTCGTATTAGCTCGAATGTTTTAGAGCATATTCGCTTAAGGTTATTCTTTGCTGTAGTTGATGAAGTCACAGGATCGAGACACCGGCTATCTTGGGCTATTCACCGAATGGCTAATTTTCTGTATCTTTAGCTTATTCCTTCCTTACTACAATTACATATCCGAGTCAACATATGCACTCTTTTTATAAGAGAACTTGGCGCAGTATGGTTCCGGATAGAATCCGTGTTTTTATATGGCTTGTCTCACAACAGGTAATCAGGACTAACTCAGAGTGGAACGACGTCATTTGAGTGATTCTGATACCTACTCACTATGTCGAGGATATATAGAATCAATCATCCATGTCCTTTGGGATTGTCCAGCCATGAGAGGAATTTGGACCCGCCTTTTTCAAAGGGAGAGACAGGACACGTTTTTCTCCATGACGGTGTTACATTAGGTCTATACTAATCTTGGGGTTTTGTGGTAACATTTTTTGCTATATCTTGTTGGTGGGGTTGGAAGTGGCGGTGTGACAACGTTTTTGACTTCCCTCTTCGTTGATGTGATCGTCTACGCTTTATATTGGGCTGCTGCAAGGAAACTAATGATGCTTTTTTGTCTGCCACAATTATAGGTGTATGTGGCAACCGTGTGTAGAGAAATATTGGCTGGAAGTTACCCGACGATAGTTGGGTTAAGCTAAATATCGATGGTGGTGTTAAAGAAGGACGTGGTTTGGCTATGGCTAGGGGAGTACTTCGGAACTCAGCTACGGCTTGGATGGGTGGTTTTGCTCTGAACATAGGAGTGTGTTCCATTCTTATCACAGAGCTTTGGGGTGTATATTATGGCTTATTCATGGCATGGGAGAAGAAGGTGATCCAGCTCAAATTGGAGATAGACTCTAAGTTGGTGGTGGATTTTTCATCGAATGGGATTGAGGATACTCACCCTCCCCTTTCTCCCCTAGTACACTTGTGCTATGGCTTTATCTCGAAAGACTGATTTGTCCGTATTTCTCATGTTACAAGGAAGCTAATCGTCTAGCGGATGGTTTAGCAAACTTTGTTTTTACTTTTCCTTTAGGTTTTCATTCTTTTCTTTATGTCCGACTTTCCTTGTTGAATTTTTAGAGAGTGATGCTCGTGGTTTTGAGATGGCTCATTTGATTTGTTTGTAATTCTTCTAATAAAGTTTTGGGGAGGATCTACTCCCTATTAAAAAAACAAATGAAGTAAACTCACCTGTTTATATAACTCTCGAAGGGGTGGGTAAATAAAAAAGTAATAAAAATGTAAATGGATCATTACTACAATTTAATACATATGATACAATACATGTAACAAAATCTTTTTTTATAGAGACTACACAACTTTTTTGAAATCGAAATCTGGAACAATATCTCTATTATTAGAAGAAAAGAAAAAAAGGTAGATTGGTTAAACTTAAAAGTATTATAGAAATGATAGTCAACGTCTTAAGATCTAAAAGTCTGATTTTGAATTTATAGCCCACGTCGTGAAAATGATCAATTGTCCATGATTGAATTTAAAAATGACACATGTGTTGTCATCATTCACGTACAAGTACAATCATATAAATGTAATTAATCATCTCATGTTGCACGCTAATATTATCTTAAGTATTTATATCATCATATAAATGTAATTAATTATCGGCGCACATATTATAGTTGTTAAAATCTAAAAGATACGATTTCGTTGTTATGACTATTGGCATCAATAAAGAATTTCGAGATGAGACTTTAGATCTAATTAATGATTATTGTTAATATTGCATTTAGTAAAACCAATTAATAGTTCAATGTTACCATCGTGTTAGTAAGTAAATCCTGTTATAGATATATTTCCACAATTCGTTTTTTTGCTTAATTTCAAAAAATAGTTTTCTTTTTGTCTTTTAATTCTTCTTCTTGTCTAGCTGTTTATAAAAAATAGTTCAACATAAATTGTAAGTATAAAGAGTGGAAAATGATAATGCATTAAATTGACAACAAGATAAAAAGAGAAATTTTTGTAAGAGTAATGACGAACGTGGAAGAAAATATATAAAAATAAAAGCCACGTGAATTTCTATTATTAAAAAAAAACTGCCACGTTGAGTAAATTACTTGGGCCTTATTTAGGTTGTTAGATATTCCACAAGCTTCAACAGTGTATTTTGATCGTTGTGATAACAATCTTCCGCCATGGGAACGAAGTTTTTAGCTCTGGGTTTGTTTGTGTGTCTTGTTCTATCAAGCTTATATGAGGTTTCTTGCCAGGTAATACACACAAGAGTTTTTCTTTTAACCACATATATTTTACAACACATGAGCAAATTATATAATATGATCGATTCATATACAAACGCATTTGACTTTTTGGTTTTAGGAAGAAGGAACTGGAGGTCTAAGTTTAGATTTAATTGAACGTGAATATCAAGGTAAGTCTTAAGTTATATTGACTATATAGAATCTTAGATGAACACGATTCTCTTAGAGTAACCAGTAAATGATATTGGTTGCAGCTAATGTCAATTCTCTCCAAGGCAATGAAGCAGCAGATCAACGTAAGACAGCTGTCTCTCTTTCTCTCGTGTTTCTTTTCTTTTTTCTGAAATTTGGTTTTTGATATAATCGCTGTGTTGTGTATGAAATCAGCTGACACCAGTAGTCAGAAGAACAGTACAGCGGCTGATAACAACACTATTTCTCTGTCTCTATCTGAAGAGACAACGGAAACTCCTAAAGATTTTGTTGATACATCAGCTAAGGTTAAAATAGTGTTTTACAATTTAGTTTTTTTTTCTTTTAATTTTGGAGTTCAGTGTAGAATGACTATGATTAAAAGATTCCTGCAGAGCGGTATACCCTTAATTAATCTCAGGCTTGTTTGGATCTACAGTTAGGAGCTGTTACTGATGAAGTCGATAAACCTTCGAGTATGTTGGACCATATCGAACTTGAATTCGAAGGTAAGTGAAGATCTTTACTCGTTTTTTAAAAGTCACAATTGATGATTACGTTTTTTGATGAAGCTTGTGTTGTTTGATTACAGCACATCTCAATGAACTTAAGCAGTCTGGATCTGATAGTATCAACAAAGTTAATGAATCTAAGGATGATGAAGAAGGTTTAAAAAAAAATCATCCTCATTAATCGTATCCTTTCTACTAAGACATTGTTCTTATGCTGTCTTGTTGTTTCAGCGGCTAGGAGGCATAAAATGTTAGAAGCCATTGAACGCGAGTTTGAAGGTACCTTTCGATAACTATGCCTTGCTTTAAGTTAACTTTTTGAAACTAGTGTTTGTTGTTGATAGATTCTTACATACAAAGAGTTACTTGCAGCTGCAGCAGCTGGATTTGAACAACTTCAGATTGATAACTCCACTCAAGGGGAAGATGATGAGCAATGTAACAAACCACTCTTCCTTCAGCACTTGCTATTTGGTTCTTCCTCGATATTCTAAGTCCAATTTTTATGTTGTTTTCTTACAGCTGCTCAAAGACAAAGCATGCTGGACGAGATTGAACGCGATTTTGAAGGTATCTGTCTCTTCTACATATCATATATCTATTTTATTAAGTTCTTGAACCCACAAAATGTTAATTAAGGATTGGTTCCTTGCTGCTGTTTCATTTTTTACTCACAGCTGCTACAAAAAATCTTGAACTACTAAAGGCTGATGACCTAACCGGAATCAACGATGAAGAACATGGTAAAAGGCCTCTTGTATTTCTCTTTCGAAGCCTTTTCTTCATTTAGAGTATTCTTGAGCCAGATTTTCTTCTCTTGTTATAGCTGCAAAGAGACAAAAGATGTTGGAAGAGATCGAAAGAGAATTCGAAGGTATTTTGAAACGCATAACTAATAGCTTGTCTTGATTACATATTTTCTCTGCAAAAACATCTGAGACTCTGTTTGCAGAAGCTACAAAAGGTCTTGAGGAACTAAGGCAATCCACTTCAAGCACAGATGATGAATCTCATTGTAATATGTTGTATCCCTCAACTTTAGTAATTATTTAATTCCACTCATGATATTCTGAACTCATATCTTATGTCTTGTTGTAGCTGCAAAAAGACAAAATATGCTAGATGCAATTGAACGTGAGTTTGAAGGTATTTTTTCACACGTACTCAAATATCTGTCTTAATTGAGTTCACAAACTTTGTTCTGAGACTTCTTATATTTAAAAATAATGTTTCATCTACTTGCAGCCGCCACAAGTGGTCTTCAACAGCTAAAGATCAATGCTCACACTTTCAAAGCTGATGATGAAGATGAAAAAGGTATGAAATCGTTATCACTTCTTTGATACCTTTTGTCCCTCATTCAATTTTCTGAGATATATAAATGCTATGCCAAATTTACAGCTGCCAAAAGACGGAGTATGCTAGATGCAATTGAACGGGAGTTTGAAAGTAAACTAACTTATCAGTCACCATATGCAGAGACAATCTTAAACTCTTTCTTGGCTCAAGAAGTTCTAAAGTTTGTTTCTTCTCTTGCAGCCGTTGCCAATAGTTTCAACAAACTTGACGAAGTCGCAGATAACAATGATGATAAAGAACAATGTAAAACAATCTTGCCATTCAACATCGTTTAAGTTCCTGTACTTTCTTGCAGTGTTAGTCTTATTTAGGTCTTTATGTCTTTGTTATCTATCAGCTGCGAAGAGACAAAGTATGTTGGATGAGATTGAACGTGAATTTGAAGGTACTTTTGATATATTATTATTGACCTTAGTTAGTTCCTACGGTTCCCAAATCAAATCTTGAATCATTTTCTCTGTTTTATAAAACTACTCTGCAGCTGCAGCAAGTGCACTTAAGCACATAAAGGTTGAAGATTACCGTGAAGGAGATGACACTGAACAATGTAATAACTTGCCCTTTCATATCTTCTCTTGGCTCTTGACTTCTTCTATAGTACTCTGAAGAATAGTTTTAATTGTCTCTACAGATGCAAAGAGAAATAGCATGCTTGAAGCTATCGAACGCGAGTTTGAAGGTTACTTGCACATAACATTTTAAACGTCGTAGCTTAATCTGAATCAAAATACAGGTCAAGTACATAAATTTTCTTCTGTTTTATGTTCTGACTTGCAGCTGCTTCGAAAGGTCTTGAAGAGCTAAATGCTAATGATTCAGCCGATGGCAAGAGTGACGAGGAACACGGTAAAAATAATTCTTCCCCTTATACTTTTTTGGTTCCATTAGTTTTTCTAATGTATCATGAATCAAACTTGTTTCCATGTTTTGTTACAGCTGCAAGGAGAAAAAGTATGCTTGAAGCTATTGAACACGAGTTTGAAGGTAGTTTAATATAAATCCTCTCTCTGAGATTGAGGAAACCTTGAACCATTATTGGTGCGGTAATCTTATTAATCAGATTGATCAAAATGGTTCATGATGGGTTTCTTCTTTCCTTATTCAGCCGCGACAAGAGGCCTTGAAGAGATAAAGAATGAATCCAAACAAGGTATACAATGTGATCCCTTTAATTTGTTCCTCTCAAAGCCTTTTCAGACAAGTTTTAAGACTTTCTTTTTCTTTGTTATTAACAGCTGAAGCAAAGAGACACGATATGCTGGAAGCAATCGAACGTGAATTTGAAGGTTATCTCGATAACAAAACCCAGAAGTTCATTAAAACAAGACAGTTTTGTTATATAATCTGACCGTTTGGTTTGGTCTTATTGTTTATTTCTAACTTGCAGCTGCTACAAATGCAAAGGCTAGTGGAGACTACTGTGAGAAATTCTTTCAGTCCTTTTATTTATGTCAATTTCTATCTCTAAGATAGCTCTTAATTACTTGTGAATTTGTCACAACAGCTGCAAAGACTACATCAACCGTAACAGCAATGCAGAAAACTTCTGGGGGAAACAAAGGTAATCAATCTTCAGATTCTCAGAAACATCTTTTGAAGAAAAAGAGATTAGATCTCAATGTTATGTGTTCTTTCTCTACAGCTGGTTTGGAAGGTCTTCTAAAGCCTGCAGGTTAGTTTTAAAGCTCATTCTTGTGAATATTTCAAACCACAGAAACACACAAGAGAAAACTACTCTTTATTTGTATTTCCTCTAATTTTGTTTCTTGCAGTTGGTGTATGTGGTTGTTTCAACCAAGATAACGATGGTCTTAAGGCAGACATAGATTCTTCGATTAACATAGCAGAGATAATCGCCGAGGAATCAAGATCCCAGGTTAGATAGATTTTTAGAAAACTATAGAAGACTCACATATCTGAATCAATCTGAAGTGTCTTGACACTGTTACATCTTTTTAATGTGACTTTGATAGGGCTCAGAGTCCTGTAAACTGACAACGTCACTGAACAATCTTGTTCATACACATAGAGAAGAAACATCCTCAAAGGTGGGCTCAGTCTTCGGCTCATCATCATCATCAGTTACTTCTACCACAAGCGAATCGGCAGCTACATCAGAGAGCATAGAGAGCTTGAAGGCAACCCTAAAGAAGCTGCGTGGTCTAAGCGCACGTGATCTCGTAAACCACCCAAATTTCGACGAGATTATAGCAGCCGGTACACGTTACGAGGTACTCAGCTCAGCTTCTATTGGTTACATCTCTTTGCTAGCCAAATACAAAACCGTCATTAAAGAAGGACTCGAGGCTTCTCAGAGAGTTCAGGTTGCTCAAACCCGAGCCAAACTTCTCAAAGAAACCGCAATGGAGAAGCAGAGATCCGTAGACTCGGTTTACGCAGCAGCAAAGTCCACGGCTCAACGAGGAGACGAATTGCACATCAGAATCGTAGCGATCAAGAAACTGTTGGTGAAACTTGAAGCAGAGAAAGTGAACGTCGATTCGAAGTTCAAGTCTTTAAGCACTAATCTTTCACAACTTCTCAAGGAGGCTTCACAGGCCTACGAGGAGTATCATGAGGCGGTGCGTAGGGCAAAGGACGAGCAAGCCACTGAGGAATTTGCGCTTGAGACAACTAAAAGAGCAGAGTACATTTGGGTTGAGTTTCTCAGTTCACTTAATTGAACTAATGAGATTCTTGGTTGTGTTTAAAGCACATCTTCAATTAGTTGTGATTCTGGTCTTTTATTTTCTGGGGGTGTTTTGTTTAAGACTCTGTTTGTTGGTTATATCTGGTGAGAGAGGTTGAAAGACCTTGAGGGATAGATAAATGAGAGATTTGTCAGCACAAATAAATAAGGTTGTTAGTCGTCAAATAAAAGTTTTTCTTTTCCTTTTAAATTCTAATTGGTAATACATCAACTGGTAAAATCTTATAAATATTGATATAGAAATAGACAACAGAAATGACTTTATGTCACGAAGTTTACCTCAGCTATAGTTGACTTCTGGTGGAGAAAATCTCCTTCATCTGCTGGGATTCACTGGGTAAAATGGAAAAAACTCTGTCGAGAAAAGAATGAGGGTGGTTTGGGTTTTAGACAAATTGAGGATTTTAACTCGGCTCTTTTAGCTAAACAATTATGGCACCTTATTGATCATCCTAATTCACTATTCTCTAAAGTGTTTAAAGGACGTTATTTTGGAACTCCAATTCAATGATCCCTCGCGCTTCGTCTTCTATATCGTAAGGGTGAGTATTATTTCAACTCGTGCATTGGTTTCTAAAGGTCTTATTATGCGTGTGGGCGATGGTTCTTCTATTTCGGTTTGGTGGGACCTTTGGATTCCGGACTTTTCACCTCGTCCAGCTTCGGGGCCCGCTTCAGTTATCTACCCAGATCTTACAGTGGATCACTTGATTGACCCTATCTATAGGAAGTGGCGTGCTCCTTTGGCCAGGAAATTCTTTTCTCCATCAGATGCTAGGTTGGTCCTTGGTATTCCCCTATCTCGGTTTCCAAGTCCGGATAGGATAGGTTGGCATTTCACCAAATTTGGTCGATACACAGTTAAATCAGGCTATTGGGCTATTCAGAATGTGGTTAGCCAAAGCACGGTTTCTTTAGGTCCTAATATCAACTCTCTGCTGAATCATGTTTGGAAAATCCAATGTCCTCCGAAGATAAGACACTTTATGTGGCAAGTTCTCTTAGGGCATGTTCCAGTCGGGCCTAATTTAGCTAGACGAGGTATTAATTACGATGGTTCTTGTCCTCGTTGTGGGGACCCCGCTGAGACGATTAATCACATTCTCTTCCATTGTCCGCCGGTGTTACAAGCATGGGCTTGTTCATCTATCCCTTTGGGTTTTCGAGATTTTCCTGGCTCGGCTATTCTGTCTAATATGGACTTTCTTTTCTGGCGGATACCTCAAGACTTTGATTTTTCGTCTTTTCCTTGGATTTTATGGTTCATCTAGAACGCGCGGAATGAGAAGCTTTTCTCTAATATCAACAGGGATCCTAGGGATTTGGTTCGACATGCAGAAGAAGAGGAAGCGCCCGCGTGGTTAGATGTACAATCCAACTCTACCCCTGTGGACTTGAAGACACATCAAGGATCTTCACAGCTAGGATTCAGGAGGTTCTCCAACGGCCTTTGATTCTTCATCCTGACTTTACAGGATATCATTGTTTTGTTGATGCTTTTTGGAAGGATAATGAGCTTCAATCGGGGTTGGAGTGGTTTTGCTTCTCAGATAATCATAGCAATGCCAATTTTGGAGCTCGTGGAGTCTATCGTTCCCTCTCCTCCCTCCATGTTGAGCTTGAGACCTTTATTTGGGCCATGACATCCCTTCTTTCTCTAGGCCTTTCTGATGTGGCCTATGCAGTTGATTGTTCGGACGTGCTGAAGATAGTGGAGGACCCAGGTGGATGGCCAACTTTCTCATCTCTTCTAGAAGACTTCCTCCGTCTACGTAGTTCTTTCTCTTCTTTCTCTTTATCTCTTATTCCTCGTCTTTTAAATCACAAGGCTAATTTCCTTGCCCGTGGCGTTAGGAGGCTTGCTCGAAATCGAACTTTTGTGAATTATGTACCCCAACATTGGCTTCATCATTTAATAAATTGACTTAAGTTGGCAAAAAAAAAAATAGACAACATAAATTGCAATATCTATACACAGAAGAAGTATTTAAGTGCATATCCAACCTCATTCTATTTCCCATCCTAAACTATATAATAGAGTAAAATCATCTTCAACCCAACTCTATATCTTACTCTATAATAGAGTAATGAACAATATTACTCTATATCTAGCGTTACACTGTTCATTACTCTATAATAGAGTTAAACTTTTTATATTTCCAAAATGATCCTTTTAGCTTTTAAATATTATAATTATACACTTAACTAATAGTATATAGAGAAACCATTATATTTTGATGTTGAAATATTATATCAAAAAAATTTCTTTTATAAGAAGTATATGTATAGTTAGAATAAATTTTAGAATACAACATTTAATAACAATATAATAACATAAGTAAAGTTTTCATAGATTACATTTGTATTTTACTAAAATTTGATAGTATGCTTACAATAAATTCTAAGAGCATTTCTAATAGATTGTTTTCTCCTACTTCAGATTTAAAGTTTTTAAGTTTTATAGTATAATAATAAAATAAAATTGGTTAAATTGATAACTTCATAGTAGATGTTTTGAGAAAATGTAAAAATATGAAAAAAAAAATATATATTATAAAAATATTCTTTATGAATGAAAAATAAAGTAATAGATTGGAGCAAAATTCAACTCTATTTTAAAGTTACTCTATTATAAAACAAAAAATAGAGTAATAGATTGAAAATTATTTCATTATCTACCACCTCATCTCACCAATCTTACTTTATACTTTTTGCAGTTAGTTATCTCCCAACCCCTATATGGGAATTCGAAACAAAAAACAAAAAGTACATTGACTGGAACATTAATGAATGCAGATGTCTTTATTATGTTTTTATAGTGTTTTTCTTTTTCTATCATGGTAAATTAACTACTACCTTGTTCGTTTGTTGGTCGGTGGTGACCGCGATCAATGATCCTGACTAGTGACCACAATCAAAGATTTAGTTTTATGTTTTTTTTTAATGTTTGTAAATTTTGTTTTATCAAATTTTTATGTATGAAATTTTTATGTTTATTTTAGTAATTATATTTTATACAATTTTATTGTTATTATTTTAAAATTTAAATTTTATTATTTAAATTATTTTTAATTAATTTTTTTTTGTCGGTAGTGTTGTTCGTTTAGTAGTCGCTGGTCGCTAGCGACCAAATCTAGCGATTAGTCGTTAAATTTTTTAGCGACTTAAAATTCCAATCGCTGGTCACTGCGATCGGTCGTTAAACCAACGACCACCAAACGAATAACTTTTGATCGCGGTTGCTGGTCGCGACCGCCAGCGACCAGCAAACGAACAAGACCTACCTATATGTACTCGGTAATATGAATGTCAGTATTTCCTCTGCAAATGGTTCTGCAAGTGAGGAATAAACATCTCGAGATTCTACGTCAATTAACCAACTAACTTCTAATATTAGTGAATCTTACATTATATAGGTAACAATAATTACTATGGGTTTAAATGGTAACAGATGAATCTAGCTAAATTTGGCTGAATGTAGAATCTAGCTGAATTTGTTTTTAATTTTTTAGTGAAATCTGGATGAATAAGTTAAAATTAAATGGTATCAACTGAATTCTACTGAATGTGGAATTTGGCTGATTTTTTTTGTCAAAATTTGAATCGAAAAGGCATTATTTAATAAAAGAATTTTATAATTATAAGTTTGAACAGATTAGTCATTTTAATTAAAATAACAATATATTCAAATATTTCTATCAATATATTTATAGTTTTCTTAGACATTTTATAAATTTTTAAGACTTTTTTGTAATAATTTTTTTACTTAATAAACGAAGACAAACAAATATGAAAATTAACAATAAAATGTATATGATCTCAATGTTGTCTATAATACCCGATACATTTTACTAAATTTTGGTTGTTTAGATTTTCTTCTATTAAAATTTTACTAGTGTTTACATTTTATAAAAATTTAAATAAAAATACTCTAAATCGACCTGATTTATACATGAACCGAACACGACCCGAATAATAAAAATACATAAATATGTATAAAATTAATGGAACCAAAAACCAAAAATGACTCCATCTGAACCTAAACAAGTATTTGAATGCTCAAATCTACCCAAACTCGAATCCGAAAGTGATCTGAATTATAAAGTCATCGAGCCGAAACTATCTAAATACCAAAATAAAACTGAAATGTATCCGAAAAATCAAACATATAACGAATTACAAACTAAATGTGTATATAAAACACCCAAAACATAATTATATGAATTAAAAAAGTTACTAAGAAATATTACATTAAAAAACATTGAAATCAACAAAAACAAAAGTGAAATGACACTTATTCCACAACATATTCAATATGTGCAACTGGTAACATTTTTTAAAAAAAAACTTGAGGAATAAAATAATTCCAGTGTTACCAGTTCGGCCCTATGTCACTAAGTTATACATATATTGCGATTATAACTCTATTTGGTTAACTCAATAACTTTTGGTAAGGCTCAACAAAGTTTACTAAAATCATACTTACATTCAAAATCTCCCGTTTCAAAGACTCATGACTCTTTCTTTCATATATGTGTGTCATTAGTATCTGAAAATGTTGGTAAGTTGTTTATTTATATTGGTACGTTCTAATACAATATTTATCTCATTAAGCATAGAATAGTTAAGGTTGTAAAAATTTTACGTTATCATCCCTTCGGCCATTTTAAGTTTATCTTTTTCATTATTACTACAATCTTCCACATATGGAGAACTAGTCACAATTGCGTGTATGTTTTATAAAATGTTCTTATGAACAATTGACCCTAAATATTTTTGTATAGGTCTTGGCACTGAGATCTCTTAGTTTATAAAGTTTTGAATCATTTTGGGAAGCTTCAAAAGTACATTGTACCATGTTGTATCGAGTATAAGGATTGAAAGAGCCTATAATTGGCTGAAACTTGACTGTATGAATTTTGGATGGCTACATATCAACTAGGTCAAATTTGAGATGATTTGACAAGCTCTAGCATATGGATTAAATGAAACTTCCAAGGAATATAGAAGACCTCTAGACTTTCGGACCTCGTTCTTTGATAGATATGACACACTAAGTCAAGGATTGAGAAGATAGATCTTTTAGCAAAGGATCAAACAAAGAAGAGAGTTTTTGATAAAAATGTTTGATAATCTTTAACAAACTAGGGTTCTAGTACTTATAGAAATACAAGCCACAAAAAGGTCTTAGAGGAGACACTTGGGCCGAGTCTTAAATGTACCTAAGGCCCAATTCTAATAAACAGAAAATAAAAAGGCCCAAAACTTGTACTTAGCCAAATCTTCTTCTTCTCAACCATTCTTAGCATATTACCAATGAGGATAGATGTAAGAGTGTGTGTTAACAAGCCTCCTTAGAAATTGGTGTAGAAAATTCAATGGGACAAGACTAGACACAAGGAAAAGAGTGCAAGAGCACACACCTCCCATTGATAACCCTTAGTCGGCTAAAATCAAGACCAATGTGGTCAGATTAGCTATGGGACTAAGGTTGCTCTCAGCCTATCTTAGCAAAGTGCTAATGACCAGCTTGAGTTTTCTCGATTTTGCCCAAGTTAAAGGTTCACTTGTTAGCTTCATCGCATGTTGTACTTGTTCACGCCTAAGCTTGTCCTATTCTCCTTGCTTCGGTTCAACTTGCTAGTCCATTGTCATATCATCCCCTGAGAAGGATTTAACCTCAAATCTGAATCATCTGAAATAAAAAGCACGAGATCAACAACATGCATTGTACTTACCTTGAAAGTTCAATTGATATGCATTGTTGTTGAGCTTAAATATTACTTTGAAGAGATCGTCTATTCTAGGCATCAGCTTGGACTTCCTCTCGCTTGGGAAAAGATCTTTCCTCAAAAGGATCCAAACTAGATCCCCTTCCTTGAGGATGAGCTCCTTGTGATTTTTGTTGGCTTGTTTGGTATATTTCTCTGTCCTTTCTTCTATGTTCCTCCTTGCATTCTCATGAATATGTTTTACCAATTCTGCTTTCTTTTCTCCATTTAAGCTTACTCTTTCACTTACAGGTAAAGGTATTGGATCTAAAGAAGAGATGAGATTGAACCTATAAACAATTTGAAAAGGAGAAAACTTAGAATCAAAATGAACAGCATGTTTATATGCAAATTCTACATGTGGCAGAAACTCTTCCTAAGTCTTAAATGTTCTTTATAACCAAAGTTCTAAGAAGTGTAGGCAAAGTCATATTGATTAACTCAGTTTTCCCATCAGTTTATGGGTGACAAGTTGTAGAAAACAGAAGCTTAGTACCTAGCTGAGACCCAAAAGTAGGTAGGGAACTTAGCATCCTTATTAGAGATTATAGACTTAGGCATACCATGCAAGTGTACTAGCTCTCTAAGTAGCAATAATCCAGCAACATTAGTAGCATCATCAGTCTTATGGCATGGTAAAAGTATGCCATTTTAAAAAATATACCAAAAACCACAAATATATAATCTCTACTATTCCTAGTCCTAGACAAACCAACAACAAAGTCCATAGAAATGGCATGTCATGGATGCAAAGGAATAAGCAGAGGGGTATACAAACCGTGTGGTTGTGTCTTAGCCTTAGCCATTTTACACGTTGGAAACTTAACACAAAAACATTCCATGTCTCTCTTCATGGGAGGCCAATGGAAGTGCTTTTGTATATCCTGTAAAGTCTTGATAACTCCAAAGTGTCCCATTAAATCACCTCCATGTGCTTCCTTAACAAACAATCCTCTCAAAAGGGAGTTGGGAACACACAAACGATTGCTATAGAAAAGAAAACCCCCAAAAACAAGGTCATCAATTCCAAAGGTACATTTCTGCAAGTTAGCATAGAGTTTTTCCTTTCTAAGGGCCTCTAGAACCAACTTCAAATGTTGCACATGATCCCTAGACTCTTGCTATACACCAAATTGTCATCAAAGTAAACAACCACAAAGACATATATGTATGATCTCAAGACATGATTCATTAACCTCATAAATGTTCTAAGTACATTTGATAGCCAAAATGGCATCATTAACCATTCCTATAGTCCTTGTTTAGTTTCAAAGGTTGTTTTCCATTCATCCCCCTCTTTCATAATAATATGGTGATATGCATCAACTTTATCTAGTTTTCATGCATCTTTTACAACATTTAGTACTCATAATCACCCACTCTAGTGCATGTTTTCATCCATTTAGCATTTTAGGGTTCTAGGATAGAGAGTCCATATTTTTCTCTTCTTTTTATCTTTTTTTCTAGGTGAATTGGGATCTCGACGCATCGTGAGGAGGTGGAGTCTAGGGGCACTAGCATGGGAAGAGTTAGGAGAGGATTCACCATGAAAAGGACATAACAGCACCCGAATCAGCTGAAGCCACCCGAGATCCGACTGAAGCCACACTGGTCGTGGTCAAATTCTACTTGGATGCGGACGAAGCCACTCGTGATACAACTGATCCAATCTCAGCTACATATAAGGATGTGATGCAATCAGCTTCAGCAAAAGCCTACTTGGACGCGGCTGAAGCTCACTTGGATCCAGTCGAAGCCATCATGCGAGAAATCTATGTTTTTAGCCTTTGTTGTTGAGGATTTGACCCATTTTTTCCTTGGTCAACCCGATTTATTTTACCTAATTTTTCCCTTTGGAACCCTAAATATTTAAGGGTCTTCTCTTATGTTTTTAGAACTAAGTTTTCATTTCCAAACAATTTGGTAGACTAAATTGAAAGAAGATTGAAGACTTACTTGGATGATTATCCTTGGATTATCTCCATTTATCTATTGAAGATTATCTTTCTCATGTCTATCTTTTTTATCATTATGTCTTTTTTTTTCTTTATTTATTCTTCTTTGTTTTGTTATTGTATTGTCATATGTGAGTAGTGGATTGATAGGTTGAAAGATGAGTAGATTTAGGGGTTGGATGGTTAGATCTTGAAGCCTAAGTTGTTATATCCTTTGATTCTTTCACTTAGAGTGCTCTTAATGCTAGATTTGGAGTAATTAACCAAGTCTAGATGCTAGGGGTTTCATCGCCTGAGAGGTGTTCGATGAAATGCCTGAAAGAATTTTTGTGAGGTTTCCTTCCCTAGCCTACGAAAGCTGAGTGTTAGGGTGGAGAATGGTCTTAGTGGGGTTGATTGGTCATGCTTAATAGTTTTTTGGTGGGCAAACGAGAGTTTAGCTCCATCAAGAACCTAGCAAAGGGTTTGATGCCACGAGAGTGGATTAAGCTATTTTAGGATAATCGCATGTCCTAGGATGGTTCTTAACTATACCTTTTGCTTCTTAATTTGATCATTTTCACCTAAATCATATGCCTTTATTTAGACTTATTGCTTAACTATTTTCTTATTTTGTTTAGTTATCTTGCTTGTGTTCGATCTTGTTCTATTTCTTATTTAATTTCAGTAGTTGTTTTTACCAAATTGATTATTGATTACTCTAGCTTGAATCGTTTCCTTATAATCACACCGTGTTGGTTATAAACTCTTTGTGGATTCGAACCTCAAGTGCTACAATATCACAATTGTTTGTATTTTTTGTATTTATTAGATTATTGCAAATGCAACCATCAAATTGGCGTCGTTGTCCGGGAGTTTATCCAACCAGCCTCTAGGATTCAGATAAACTTCCGTCTAGAGTTTTTATTTACTTGTGTTACTAATATTTTTGAACTGTTTGCTTCTTGTTTCTCTTGAAGGCGGTCAAAGAATAGTGAGAGGAAGCTCTTGTTTGTGTTTCGATGTTGTGGGGTATTTGAAAAGAGAAATCAGAGGTAGAGTTCAAAAGACTATCCCAAGCGATGGAAAGTTGAGGAAGAGTTAGTGGTTTGGAGGCGAGCCACCTGATCAAAAATCGATTGGGGCTTTGGATGAGCTCAAGTTTATAGGCCTCGAGTATGGGATTTCTAGACCAACCATTGAAGCAAATGATTTTGAGATCAAATCAATATGGTGAAAAGCAAGAAGTACAAATTTTGGATAGTTAAGACCCCCTTGATCCCTTCACCTAATTTGAAAGGTTATTCATGACGATCAAGATGGATGGCATCTCTCTGACGACAGTCTATGATTTTGTTTCCTTACTTGGGGGAAGGGATTGTCAATGGGTTGATATTGTACCATCGGAGACAGGAGATAACTTAGGAGTGTTGCAAAAAGGTGTTCATCACTAAATTATATCCTACGCAGAAAACCCTCGAGTACAAAAACAATATTGCAACCTTCAAGCAGGGAGACCATTAAAGTTTCAGTGATGCTTGGGATCGGTTACAGGTCAAATATAGGTTTCTCGGGAATTTCATCGAACACCTCTCAGGCAAGAAAATTCCTAGCATCATTCTTCATTTGATCAAGATGAATCAAGCATGAAGACAACCTAATTAGAAGGAAACTAACAACCTAAGCATCATTGCACCAAAACCAAGCCCTAGATCTAGCCAAATCCTAAACCATTCTAGCTAACTACTCACACATCATGGAATTGAAAATTAAAACAATGATAATGATAAACATAATAAAAAGGAGATGAGAATAAGCAAGGAGATTCTTCAATTGATTAAGGAAATGATCCAATGATGAATCATCCCAAAGGTCTCAAGGTTTTTCTCAAATCTCTCAAGATCAAACAACAAACTTAAGAAAAATTAAAAACTAGATATTGAATTGTAAAGCTTGCTTAATGACATAATGTCTGTCATCAAATATTTATAGTCCAGAAATTATGGCTAAAATCCCATTAAAACGAACTGGGTTGACTCGAGACAAACTGGGTCAAACCATAAAAAATGTTGCCAAGTGTTATGTGCATCATGTGTAGCATCGGACGGGGCTTCGGATGGGAGGTCGAAGTCTTCTTGCGGCCTTCGGAAGAAACAGGTCGGACGCGACCTCGGGCGCGCGTCCGATGTGAGGTTGCGGACGATTGTATGGACCAGATCGGACGCGACCTCAGACCGCAGTCCGACGTGTGGTTGCAGGTGTATGTTTGGAGTGGGTCGGATGCGGACGTGCGTCTGACGTGAGATCGCGGACGTATGTTTGAAGCGGGTCGGACACGACCTCGGACGTGCGTCCAACATGAGGTCGCGGACGGTATTATGGACTGGATCGGATGCAGCCTCGGACCGAGGTCAGATGTGAACTCCAAAAACTCTCATTTTTCATCTTTTGGCTCCAATCCACTATCATTTCGTGCATGCTTCATCCCATAAGCTCCAAAGCCTCAACATTAAGTTTCCAATCACCTAAAAAGAACCAAATATGCAAAATGCATGGCCTGTGGACTCTAATGCATTAACTATACCAAATGTGATATAAAATGAGACTAAATGCAACTTATATGAATGATAATGATGCAAAATGATGATGAAAAACACACCAATAAACACACACATCAACTCCTCTGGATTTGGCTTTTGCTTGTCTTCAAGCAAACACACAAGACCAAAGAAGAGGTTGAGAATGGGAACTAAAATCCAAAGCAAGCATGATACAATGTTAAGCTCAATAACCAAATTAGCAATTCTAGGATGCAAGGTAAGCAAGTCTACTTAAAAATCTTAGTCGTACTCATCACAACTCAACTTAAATCCAACCTCAATCTACACAATGCATTCAAATCCACCATCCCTTTTACCATTCATTAAAATTTGAAACCATGAATCATACTATGCATCCATATCCTTTGCATTTGCATCATTTTAGAGTCTTTTAGGTTTGCATTGCATGTTATGCACTTACATTGCATGTGAGTGGATTAAACATATTTTGGGGCATTTTGGAGTGTTTTCGGATTTAACACGAGAGGAGACTCGGATTGGAAGCAAGACTTGGACCAAAAAGAACTTGGAACTGAAGAACTCAACTCACTCGCCATGTTGCCTCGCCGAACTATAGCGAGTAAAGCATTGTTCGTGCCATGAAAAGATGCCTTGCTGGTTACACTCGTTAGCATGTTGCGAGTGACTAAAGATATAACTGACACGACCCAAAAGGAAGTCACTCGCCTATTCTCCTCGCCTGTACTCCTGCGAGTGAGCCTGATCCAAGCACCCAAGTGCCTCACTCGCCATCACCACTCGCCATATGCCTGCAATGGCCTTATTTTATTGACTTTGTTTCTACGCGTTGACCACGTTTGGTTTAATGTAAGGGGGCTATAAATACCCTTTTAGCCCCCAAAAATACTCATCCTCATTTTTACTCTTTTCAATAGCATCAAAACAGCCACTTTTCTCTCTTGTTCTTAGATTTATTGCTTCTTTAAAGTAAGATCTTGGAATATGGATTAAGTTGTTGTCTATGGTTATTCAATAAATTTTGCTTAGTTTTTCATGCTTAATCTATTCATGTCTTCATCTCTAAATTTTGGGTGTATGTTATTTGCTATGATTAGTGAGTAGATTTATTTAGGGTTAGTAAGGAGATGGGTTAGATCTAGGTTGGATCATGGTAATCTCTCTTATCTTGGTTAGTATTGCTCATGTTTTGGTAGATTAGATGTGTTTAATGCTTGTTTCAACCTGAGACATGAACTCAAGACACCAAACACCCACCACGTGTTTGTTAAAATGCCAAGTTAAGTTCTAGTCTAAAATTGACTGCTCTTTCTTAAGAGATTGGTGTTTAGAGTGGTTAGTTCGCTTATTATAGTCCATTCTTAATGTCAATCTGGTTTTGATCACCAAGAGACTTGGATTTGGTCAATCTCATATTGAGAATTCATTATCCATGTGAATGGTTTGAATGATTGATTTACAGATTCTATAGCTCAAAATCTCCTTGTTAGGTTGCTGGATAAGAGTTGAGAATCATAATTCCACCGAAATCAATGACCCTTATCTCCTCATAAACCCTTCTTTCATCTTTATTTGCATTTGTCATCTTACTTTGTTCCTTTACTACTTCTCTGTTTTGTATTGCTCAGTTCTTAGTATTATGCTCTATTATTATGATTACTGTTCTTATTGAGTTTCAAATCACATATCTGATACTTGGCTTGAACTAGTGACTAGTTGCATTACTGATTGCTAAACTGCTTCCCAATTGGTTCGATACCTCAAGTATTATGAGGATTTGATAACTTAAAAGGACTAAAAAAATCTTGTTATCAAATTGGCGCTGTTGCCAAATTGGGAGTCATTAGTTTCAATTTGTTTTTATTAGATCATTAGGATCAAGTTCTAGTTACTTTGACGTTTTTAGGGTTTTAACATCATTCATGTTCTATTTTTGAAACATTTACAGGTTAGCTCGCTCACTCTACTCGCCTACACAGCAAGTGAATCATCAACTGACTACACTCGCTTGTTTTACTCGTCTGCACTGCTAGCTGGACGCTTCTGGGTTCGTTTTGAGAGTTCATGCATACCATGTCTCATGGAAATTAGAATATGCTTGGGTTGGTTGATAATATTCACAGGCGTCCACGTGAACTAAGAGAGCAGAGAGCCAGTAATCAAATCGAAAAGGACGAAATAAATACCAATGTAACCCCAGATGGTTCTACTACTAATACCAATCCTCCCACACCAGTTGATCCGCCCCCTGCAGACACAATGGAGCTGGAGATGCACCTAGCATCCATACTCAGAGGCACGGTATACAACCTCCCATCATCCCGAACAACAACTTCGAGATCAAGAGTGGATTGATCACTATGATTCAAGGAAACAAGTTCACTGGGCTACCATTTGAAGACCCATTGGATCATCTTGATGAGTTTGAGCGGTTATATGGTTTAACTAGGATCAATGGCGTTTCTGAGGATGCATTGAAGCTGAGGCTTTTTCCTTTCTCACTAGGGGATAAAGCACACTTATGGGAGAAGCATTTACCACAGGGACTTATCACTACTTGGGCAGATTGCAAGTGAGTCTTCCTTGCAAAATTCTTCTCCAATTCCAGAACTACAAAGTTAAGGAATGTTACCTCAAACTTCACTCTGTCTGGTACTGAATCACTAGCTGAGGCATGGGAGAAATACAAGACTTACCAAGCCCAATGCCCACACCATGGACTAGCTGATTGATCCACACGATCACCTCATGGATTGCTGGAGAATCTGCCCATCAAGATAGGACATGTGGAAGTTCCTACGGATTTCATTGTGATCAACATGGATGAGGAGCATCACGATCCATTGCTGTTGGGTAGACCGTTCTTAGCATCAGTTGGGGCACTAATAGATGTGAAGAACATGATAATTGAGCTTAACTTAGGCCAAGACATAAGGATGGAGTTTGATCTGAATGAAGAATCAAGGAGGCAAACAATTGAAGGCCAAAGCTTTACGGTGACTGAGCTATATAATGTTATGGGAGCTGGTAATGAAGAGGAGGGAACTCTGGTTTCTCTCCCAACACCGCACTAGTCTCAAAAGTGTGAAGAGTCAAGCTTGAGACTCTAAACAAGCTCACTTGGGAGGAAGTGATACAACCCTTCCTAGAATCAAGCTTGAATTACGGCTGTGAGAATGGAACAACTCGGCCAAGTGGGTGTGATGAGTGGGGAGTGACGAATTCAAGGTGCAGAAGGAAGTGGGAAGAAGGGATTGACGAGATGAAGAGGGTGAGGACGTGAAGTGATATATCATGGTTTTTCCGGTTTTTCAGCCATGATATAAGTCCTTTTATAGAGTC
>OVAX01001298.1:0-48635 GCA_900406405.1 Lepidium africanum | reverse complement strand
AGTCCCACCAGCTCCGGTTCATCCTTAGCTTTAGCTTCCGTACTACTCACGATCACATCATATACTATGAACTATTTTCAGCTACCCACTAAGCTATGTCACAATTTGACAAGTAAGATACGTCATTTTTAGTGGCGATCTTTACCTTTCAAGTAATTGGTTCCTTGGGTGGCGTGGAAGAAAATGACAAGGAGTAAACATGAGGGGTGGTCTTGGTTTCTGGGATATTCACTATTTTAATTAGACTATTCTCTTTAACTAAGTCTAGAAACTTATCTCCCGACCACAAAGCCTATTATATCATTTACCAAAGAGTACATATTTTCTTTATAATGATTTGCTAACAGTAAGCCCGACGACAAGCTTGCTATGGATGGTGTCTCTACTATTTGGCTCGGCTATACTACATAAACGGTTACAGATTCATATTGGCACTGGACAATTGGTGAGACCCGACCTTATTTCTTGGGTTCCTTCCACTTTGCCTCGTGTTGCCAAGCTCCTCCCATCGTATGATCCTAGTATCTCAATAAGTACCTTAATTGTCCGCCTAAACATCAGTGAGATAATGCATAACTAAATGCCTTAATAGACCCTAGTGATCATAATAGTATCCGCTAAATATACTTGCCATTTATATTAGTTCCACATAATGTACTTTGGCATTACAACCAAAATGGACATTACTCGGTTAAGTCTAGATATTGGTTAGCTTCTACCTCCACCTTGGATAGACATGTTTCTCAGCTGATACTAGCTACCTATGGGGATTTATCTCGGTCAATATGGTGGACCCCAATATTACTGAAAGTACAACACTTATTATGGAGGTTGGGTTCAAATGCTTTAGTTGTATATGAGTATTTAGCTAAACAATCGATGGCAACGTCGCTGAATTGTCTTTGTTGTTTCAAGAATTTGAAACTAGTGACCATAGCTTTTTCACATGTTCATATTATCTAGTTGTTTGGTATGCATCAAGTTTGCCTTTACCTATAATAACTGATAATTTGAATTTAGTTTAAACAAAACTCATATCCATCGTTAAGTTCTAAAAACAAGATAATGTTTCGGAGTTACATTAACTCCTACCTTTTTGGATATTGTGGCACCTTTGGAAGAGCTGGAATGATCTTATTTCGATAACATTACCGTCTCATAAGATAAAATCGTTTGTTGGGCGTATTAGGATACATCGGAATGGGTTCTTACTCATTAGACTCAACATCTATCTTACGTAGGCAACCACATTGGTTATGGTCATCAACCATTATGGCCTTTTCCACCAGAAGGATGACTCAAATGCAACTATGATGCTACTTTCAAGGTTGGTCAATTTCATCTAGGTATGGCATGGATCATATGTGACTCCTCTCACAACCAAGTTCACTACGGTATAGGATAGTATGAAGGTCGCTTGATAGTGGTGGAGGCTGAAAGTACAACACTAATTTGGGCCATACAAGCAAGTAGTTCCCTATGATTTCGTCAAGTGATATTCTAGGTGATAGTCAAACACTCAACAACCTAATTGCAAATTATGTTCATGAGAATATTAATCAAGTCTATTACTCGGTTATAATCATCAATAAATCGAGTGTTCCTATCCAAAAGAAGAAGAAAATATCTCATTTGTATCAGCCTACTAGTCGTTAGAGGATAAGGACGCGGAATAAATAAACTTGTACGACCATAGCCATTGGCTCCTTTATGATTTTCCTACTTTATGGATAAATCTAGACAATGTAATGTATCTAAACTTCTTTATATAGACTAAGGCTGTAAGCAAACGATACATTTGAATGAGAAAAAAATCATTTTCGATTTAAAATGTTCTTATTTATTTATTTTGTTTTTCATGTTTCCACTAGATACTAGACCTTTTCTCTATCATTTTCAGAAGAAAAAAAACTCATCAATTTCAAATTTCAGCACTACTTAGACACGATTACCTCTTGAAAATTTGTGTATTTTGCAATCTATTAGCAAATTTATTAGCAAACAAAATTCTTAAGAGTACCATATATGAGGTGTATTTTATCAGTTTTCCAATATTATTATTTACATGGTCTCTTTAGTTAATGAAATGAAATTGTTGTTGGGAAAAAAAAGGGTGATTTACTTAAAGAGTTTGTGAAATATAGGTAATTACTTAAAGAGTTCATATTATATTAAAATTACTCAACTCGTCTCCATATTTTTTAAAAATACAATTGTACCTTTTTAATGTTTGAAAAAAAAAGTTATTACGAAAATGTCATTAATGAAAACTGCCATATCAACAGATCTGTCGTTTCAAAGTCTATCAAACGTAAATTGCGTAGTTAAGTAGACTATAAAATAGTTAGTAGATTTTAAGATGTGAATAGTAGACTTTACTTGATAGTATGGGAGATTTTAGCAACCAGAATCATACGTACAAAAATCGTCCTTGATAGACTTTAAGTCAACGTTTAACTAATTTTACATACCTTATTAATAGATCTTAATGAATTGAACATACCATGCATGGTAGACTATAAATTCTTGCCTTTAGGACGTAAATACCTAGTTTAATAGACTTTGTTTTGACGTGTAGAAGACTTTGACATCCTTCATAATAGACTTTGTGTACGTTAACTGACCACGCGTAGTAGACTTTAATGCATCATTTTGTGGACGTAAATAGCCCGTGTAATAGACTATGTTTTGACGTGTAGCAGACTTTGACGTCCTGCATAACAGACTTTACGTACGTAGACTGATCACGCATAGTAGACTTTAATACATAGAGTGTAGGACGTAATAACCAAGATTAATAGACTTTGTTCTGGTGTTTAGCAGACTTTGACATCCTTCATAACAGACTTTGTGTACGTGAACTGACCACGCGAAGTAGACTTTAATCCATCTTTAGGACGTAATTACCAAGTTTATTAGACTTTATGTTAGCATTTAGCAACTTTAATGTCCTTCATAACAGACTTTATGGACGTTGATGGACCACATATAGTAGACTTTACTGCATCGATTTTTGGCCGTAATTATTATGTTTAGTAGACTTTGGCTTGATGTGTAGTAGAATTTGACGGCTTCATAATAAACTTTGTGAACGTTAACTGACCACGCGTAGTAGACTTTAACGCATCGAATGTTGGATGAATTTACCAAGCTTATTAGACTTAGTTTTGACGTGTAGCAGACTTTGACATCCTTCATAACAGACCTTGTGAATGTTAACTAACCACGCATAGTAGATTTTAATGCTTCGATTTTGACATAATTTCCAAGCTTAATAGACTTTGTTTTGATGTGTAGCAGACTTTGACGTCCTCCATAACAGACTTTGAGAAACTTAACTGACCACGCATAGTAGACTTCAACGTATCGTATTTTGGACGTAATTACCAAGCTTAATAGACTTTATCTTAGCGTTTAGCAGACTCTGACGTCCTTTATAACAGACTTTATCTACGTTAACTGACCACGAATTGTAGACTTTAACTCATCTTTTTTGACGTGATTACCTAGCTTAATAAACTTTGTCTTAGCGTTTAGCAGACTTTGACGTCCTTCATAACAGACTTTGTGTACGTTAACTGACCACGCATAGTAGACTTTAATGCATCGGTTTTGAGGTGATTACAAAGCTTAATAGACTTTGTGTTGTCATGGAGTAGACTTTGAAGGCCTCTATAACAGATTATGAGTACGTCAACAGACCATGCGTAATATACTAAAAAGCATCATTTGGGATGTACATCTTATGTTTGGTAGACTGTATGTATAGTGTAATAGACTTTAATAACTTTCATAGTAGACTTCATATAAGTTAACATATAGTTACGTAATAGACTTTGAACATTTGTTATAGTACGTTTGGTAGACTTTGATGTGTAAACCCTAGTAAGAAAATGATGATTTTTCCCACCAATTATTATTCTGTTTGAGTGCTCACCCACCACCCTCATGTGATTATTGTGGCCGTACAACAAGGTTTGAGCGCTCACCAACCTGCCTCCATTGCCCACATCATTTTTCATCTTTTTCCAATTTCTTCACTTGGTTATATGGATCAAGTAATATTAGTGTGTGGGAATTGGAAAGTGGAGAGAAATGAGTTGATTTTTAAGGTTCATAATTCTTATGGTTGTAAAATTGTTGGTGTGACTGAGGATTTTAGTTATGGTGAGTTCCTCAACATGGTGTATGAAGATTTCGGTATAGATCAACAGATTTATGAGGTAAGTTTGAGCTATATGCCAAAAGGCCTCATGAAATTTCTACCTCAAGATACCCCTCTGGTCATTGTTAATAACGCAAGGCAGCTGGGAAGCTTTTTGCAACAATTAAGGCGAGAGGCAACTCATTTGTGTGTAGAGGTTATGAGGAAATCTTGCGCAGCCGTAGGGCAATCAGAAAGTGGCAGATTTGACCTCTACCAAGGTTCTATTCTTGGTGAACCTTCTCCAAAGTGTAGTAGACCTTCTCCAAAGTTTAGTAGACCTTGTTCAGATAATGTTAAAGATGAAGCTTATCATGGTGAAGAGGATGATGATGCAGAATTCAGATTTAACTACTGCGAGGATGTGGATGGCACTAGCTCCGGTGATGAAGATTTTATAAGGCTTCAAAAAAATTAAAGAAGAAGAAAACATCAACCTCTCTCCTTATACAAAACAATCTCAAGATGATGATTATTTGGGGCTAGAAATGAGGTCACTACAAATAGCTGTTGGATAAGTATACTCAACCAAAGACAAGCTTAAAACCAGGCTGAAGAGCCTTTCAGTTATACAAAGGTTCGACTTTGATGTCGTCTATTCATCACCAGTGCTGTTGGTGGTAAAATGTTGGGTTCAAAACTGCAAATGGAGAGTACGTGGTTCGTGTATTGATGATAGCGGCAATTTCCTCATCTGTAAGTATTGTGAGGTACACACTTGCTCGGTTACTGAGAGATCAGCCCGGACTCGGCAGGCGACTCCTAATGTTTTAGGACGTTTATAATTGGATTTAGTTGGTAGTGTCAGTTCTTTTGTTCTTCCTTGTCATGTGGCGGAAGCATTGAATAAACGCTTTGGAATAAAGGTAATAGAGTTTGCGTTGACGTCTGATAGACTTTATATAACTTAAAAGTAGACTTTACATATCTTTATAGTAGACTTTACATATTATTATAATAGACTTTATATTGCTTAAAAGTAGACTTTACATAGTTTTATAGTATACTTTACATAGCCAAATAGTAGACTTTATATATCACTTCATAGTAGACCTTATAGATTTTGTATCGCTTCTTAGTAGATTGTATGTAGCTTTATAGTAGACTTTATATAGCTTCGTAGTAGACTTTGAAAATATTGGTACTAGACGAAGATTAAGTTAACAGCCCCTGCATAATATACTACAAAGCATTCTGGGTAGATTTTGTACAAAGTTTCTGTATACTATAGATGACGTTTTAAACTCTTTTCATACAGATGAAGTACTGGAAGGCACATCGTACCTTAAAGAAAGCTCGAGCCCTATCTATAGGAAATGCAGAGAGTAGTTTTGACCTACCTTCGTACTTATATATGATTAGACGTACAAATCCAGGAACAGTTATCAAGCTTGAAGTAGACCAAGATGATAAGTTCAAGTTCCTATTCATCGCATTTGATGCAAGTATTAGAGGATTTCCTTACATGAAGAAGGTCATTTTTGTGGATGGGACATTCTTACAAGGAAAATACAAAGGTACTCTGCTTACTGCGACAATGCAAGACGGTAATTTCAACATATTTCCAATGGCTTTTGGTGTGGTTGATACAGAGAATGATGAGTCTTAGGAATGGTTTTTTAGACAACTAAACCGTGTTATCCCTGACGATGAAAAACTTGCCATTATTTCAGATAGGCATAGATCAATAGGTAAAGCAATAGGAAAAGTGTATCCACTTGCAGCTCAGGGAATTTTCACTTATCACTTGCCTAAAAACATTCTGGCTAAATTCAGAGGGGGAGAGTCCTTCAAGCTGTTTAAGAAAGATGCCACTGCTTATAGGCTTGAGGAGTTCAATCGTATATTTTCTGAGATTGAGAGATTAAATCCTAGGCTTCATGCGTATCTGCAAAGAACGGATGTTAAGATGTGGAGCCGAGTTCATTTTCCTGGTGATAGATACAACTTCACCACATCTAATATATTTGAGTCAATCAATCATGCCTTATACGCAGCAAGAACTTTCCCTATAGTAAAACTTATCGATGCCATTCGAGCGATGCTAACGTGGTGGTTTGCAAGAGGGCAAAAGCATGTTCAACTATAACTATTCTAATTCCAGCAATTGAAAAACTCCTCAAGGTGTGTCATGTATTACTACACTTATTTTACAGCTTAATAGACTTTCCATGTATAGTTAGTTAGACTTAATGTAAGGTTTAGTAGATTTTGTATGTACTGCGTGATAGACTTCACATACAGTATACCATAGTGGACTTTGTATAGGTTAGTAGACATTATTTATACTATTTTACAGCTTATTAGACTTCGTATGTAGCGTAGTAGACTTTATACCTGTCTTGATAGACTTTATATATCTTAGGTAGACATTATATGTACTATTAGACTTTGAATATTATGTCTAATGTTATGTCTTTTTCCAGAGAGTCGACTTCTTGAAGCTACGCAATACAATGTGGAAGACACAGATGCGCATCAAACTTTGGTTTCAAGCTCCACCTCTTCACATTTGGTGAACTTGACAGAAAGAACTTGTTCTTGCAACAGATTTAACTTGGACAAAATTCCTTGTGTACATGCCATAGTTGCAGTGCAAGCGGAAGGTCGATCCATCATTGACCTTACACATCAGTTTTACCACACAAGTTACTTGTGCAATGCATACTCAAAATGTATATTGCCAAGAGATGCCGCACTTCCCGTTCCTGAAGACGTGGCCAGTAAAGTCTGTCACCCCCCGTTTGTACGCCAACAACCAGGAAGGCCAAAGAACATGCAGCTTAAAAGTTGGTTTGAAAGCTCGATGGAACCTAAACGGTCAAGAAAAGTTACCAATTGTTCTAAGTGCAAAAACGTAAGTTATAATGCTCGGACATGTAGAGTTGGCTTACAAGATCAAGCAAAGATTTAAAGAAAGCATGGATGCTTTACATTAGCTACACTTATGATCTGGTTTACTTGTAGACTTATGTCGTACCTTAGTAGACTTTATTAATATTTTGGGAGACTTCATAGTTCAGGGAAACAATATTCGAGAACGATAATGCATTAATTAGTTTTGTAAACAACCCAAAAAAAAATTGGTCCTTTGTAAGTATACAAAATCGCAAGTATGTTTGCGATCACAAAAAATGAGTTGCCAGTAAATGACCTTCATAATGAATCTACCAAACGTGATTCGTACTAGTTAATAAACCTCTCTAAAGTCTACCAATCAAGCAGAAGATCTTGTGTTGTTGAGACCAGAACATCTTTATCACAGATTTCCCTGTGAGGCCCTAGATCGGAATAAGCAATTGAGTCTGTAAGGGGAATCTCATTCATCATCTCAACTGCGTACTTTATTCGGATAAAACTAGCATACTTATCATCTAGTCCGTTGAAGTTGCAGCCAAGGGCTAAACACTCAATAATCTTGAGGGTATAAATCCACAATCACCTCCTTGTATGTTCAGTGGTATGGTCTGCATTCTATAAACCGGGTACGCTTTTGCACTGATAGTTTCTCGCAATTCTGGGGGAGCAAAATCCTTGATCATACGCGGAATCATTCTCGCGTAAATCCTGCAAGATGTAATAATCTAAGAACAAACTGAACATAACGAAGCCTATCAACTAGAAACTTAAATCTATCAATGATTCAAAAGTCTATCAACCTGAAACTAAAATCTATCAATGATTCTAAAGTGTATCAACCTGTTCCTAAAGTTTATCAAAGATTCAAAAGTCTATCAACCTGATAGTAAAGTCTATTAACCTGATTCTAAAATCTACCAAATATTATAGTAAAGTCTATCACATGAATATGATTACGTCTATCAACCTAATCCTATAGTCTATCAGCCTAAATCAAGTGAAACAGTGTCTACGGTTACCTGCATGAGTTTGTCAGTGTACACTTATCAAGACAGTATGTCTTCAGAGGATCATACACTTTAATCCTCTGCTTGATAAAATCCACCTCCACAGCAACTCAATGTTGATTATCTAAGTTATGTGGAATATATAGATAGTCCACGTCTCTGACCCAATGCTTATTAGTGGCACAGAAAGTAGGGTTTTTCCCTGTAAACACATCTACAAACCCTTTCGGAAAGCGATATCCCCCAACGTTTCCAACGAAGTCTCTCTTGTATTGCACGCACCATAAAGCACAGAACAATGGATCGAGGAACGCAACCCTATTCCTCTTGAATGGACATGGATTTTGCATGGATCTTTGTCACAGCATATTCATAACCATTTCCAAAGTCAACCAATTTTATAAGTTTGGTAAAGTACATATCCAACGTTTACCAAATCGTTTAACCATCCGTATTGACTGAGTGGCCACTTATCTCTAGGCATCACCAATCTAAGGTAGTAATCAGCTAAAGCAGTATGTTCATCTATCGTATACTCCCTACATATATGCAAAACCACAGATATGTAAAATCAGATAAGTGGTCAGTATTCACGCATTTAAGGCAGTACATTGGACTTACAGTTCTCGAAGGATAATATCACGCAGCCTTTTAAGGTCTCTCCTTTATATTGGGCCAAATAGATCGTAGATGGAAGGAGAAGCTACCGTATTCGGCACAATACGCCTAACAACCAAAATTCCTTCGAAAGGGGAAAGCTAGTAAAAGGGAAAAGGGAAAAAAACATTATACAAAGTCTATTAAACAATTTTTAAAGTCTATCAATAAGTCACCATAGTCTACTATACGTCAAAGTTTACCAAATATTCAGCAAAGTCTACTAAACATTTTGCAAAGTCTGTTAAACATTCGTCAAAGTCTACTAAAGTTCATCAAAGTCTACCAATAATTCACCAAAGTCTACTAAATGTTTATAAAAGTCTCCCATCGAACCCACAATAACTAAATGTACTTGGTTAGCAACAAGTGTGCATTGCCGTGTGTGTTTAGGAAGAACATCCTCCATGTATACGTAGTCTTCTAGAGCAGGAAAAATTATTCTTTTGAGAGTTGGACTCTTTTCCAGAGACTAGAAGTAGCATCATCAGTTAGATTAATGATATCCAGCTGGGAGTTCTTTGTAAGGGAGACATTACCAGCTGAATCAAATTTGGGTGTTTTCTCAAATGTTTTGCGGTCAATGTTTTCTGTAAAAAGGGGATTCTTAACAACTTGGGATGATGGGCAGGTAGGGTATGATGTCTCCTGTGTCTCAACAACCCACTTCTGGAAAACAAACAAATAGTAAGTAACTAAAATTAACATCTACTAATCTATTATTGAAAGTCTATCATATTATTTTTGAAAATAATTCTCTACCAAGTCAACTTTCGAAGTTTACTGAAGAAATTATCAAAGTCTACTTAGTTAGTAATCAAAGTCTACTAATTCAATTATGTAAAGTCTACTAATAATTCATGCAACAACCATTTGAAGTCTACCAAACCATTAAAAAAACCATTTCAAACATAGCACATTAGGTCTACTAAATCCTAAGTACAGTCTTGTACACATGACCATGAAGTCCGCCAACTAAAACCAAGAGTTATGATTACACAAGATTTTTAATACATATACCATACCAACAACACAGGATCGGTACGATTCATGGAAAAAGTTCCTTACGTACCGGAGTCAGTCCACGCCCAGCAGCTGCATCTAAACCCACTCCCTCTATTTCATCCACACCATCACCTACCACTGCTTTCTGCGCATCCATTCCCTCCATACCACCATCCTCACCATCACCTACAACCTCATGTGTCTCACCACCAACATCACGAGTCTCACTCCCACTATCAACATGAATCTTTTTGGAAGACTACATGGGGACCAACTCAAGCATGTTAGCTTGCTCTGCTTTGGTTTCCTCGAGCCTTACAAGTTGCTTGTTTATCTTTGACTGCTCGGATCTGCTTTCCTCAATCTTATACAGCCGTTGCGCCATCATAGATTTCTCAGCTCTCATCCCCTCAAATGTTGTGGTCAAGGACTGAAGCATTGTCATGATTGTGCCCTTGTCCTCCTCTTGTTTCTTATCCGCATATTTCTTTTTCCATTTCATTTCCAGCAACCTTTCTTTCTCTTTGGCTTTTGCTTTCTTCAGTTCATTGAGGTTGATACTCATATCAACATCATCCTCGTCTTCCTACAAAATAATTACAAATCACATTAAGACAACAAAATATACCAAAACATAAACAAAGTCTACTCAACATAATCAAAGTCTATTAAGTAATACCTTCGCAAAGTCTAACTTACAGTAGCCAAAGTCTATTGAACTACACTACAGAAACTACCAAGTAAGGACATTACCTTATGATCATCAACTTTTCCCTTATCATTTTTCTTCTCAGCTACCTTCATCTTCTCTATCACCTTCTTCTTCTCAGTCACCTTCCTCTTCTCCGCCTCCTTGACTTCGACTTCCTCCTTTGAATGTTTTTTTTTCCTACGCTGACTAAGCTCATCGGTCTTCCTCTTAATGCTTTGCTGTGCAGGAGCTGCTGGAATGTCCCAAAATGACTCATCCAAAGTTCCATCCAATATGTCTTTGATCATGTGGTCGACCTTGGGATAGGCAACGTCTTCAGGCCAAATGGGGTTGATCTCCTCAATAGGCTTTAAGCAAATATGCTTCATGCAAACCTACACTGCCATTATATCCTTCTGTCATAAAGATAGTCTACTAAATATTCATCAAAGTCTATCACATTATATATGCGAAGTCAACCAAACAGACCCATAGTCTACCATGTTTTTTGCAATCTATCTAATCAATACAAAGTCTACTAAGTTAGAAAGTTACCTTGTGATATTCAGTGTTTTCTTCATCCATATCAACGATGTCCTCCAACTCAATACCACGTTTATTCGTTGATGACAAGCGTAGAAGAGGAATCTCACCATCTCGTCTTCCGCCTAACACTTCTCCTAGGCCTGGAATATACTCATACGCCCATATTAGAGCAGCATGCACAAGCCCATGGATAATGTAGGAATCATTTCTAACATGTGCAGCATCTTGGGCTCTAATCAATTGTTTGAATGCAAATCTGCCCCATGGGTATCTCTCGAACCTTGCTGGTTCCATTACCATTTCTGCAGCAAAAACTGGGACCCTACCATTAGGGTGCAACCCATAGATACCGACATGCAAGATCATTAGAAGACCAACCATTTTTCTCTTCTCAAAGCTCCATTATCTACAACCTGCCAAAACCTTTTTCAGCTCGACCAAAGTAGGACCACTACCATGTATTAAGCCTATGTCTTGCCATAAATCCCCTCTACCAAACTCTCTACCATCTGATTCATCCGGCAGCCCACAGTTAAGTCCAGTAATTTCCTCAAACTCATTGAGGGAAAACCTAATTGTTCGACTTCCCACCAACATCCACATCTCGTAATTCCTTTTAACAATAAGTTTATTGATTAATAACTGCTGCATAGGCCTCCCTGTCCACTTGTACTTTACTCCTGCGAGCTTTAGTAAAACTCCAACCGAAGAATTTGCCTCTATGTCATCATAAACATCCTCACCAATACCTTTTATCATCAGTGTAAGCTCATTAAGTCGGTAAAAATGGTTCAAACTCTTATGTATCGTGACTGATGAGTCCGGTTTATAAAACCGTGGTGGGTACTTATTGTCCTTCCCCATAGCTGTACAGTTTAAACAGAAAACTGTCAGAAACATATCATACAAAAACAAGCACATAGTCTACCAAGCTACATGCAGCATACCCTACAAAGTCTACCAACCTACATGAAGACAATCAGTATAGTCTACCAAGGTACATGTACCATAGTCTACAAAGTATATCACTATAATCTACTAAGGTAAGTGTACCATATATGCAAAGTCTACCAAGGTACACGAAGTCAATCACTATAGTCAACCAAGGTACATGCAGCATATCTATCAAAGTCTACCACGCAACACAAAGTCCATCAGCATAGTGTACAAAGGTACAAAAAGCATATCTAACAAAGTCCACCAACCTACACTAAGTCAATCAGCATTGTCTACCAAGGTACATGAAATATATCTAACAAACTCTACCAAGCTACACGAAGTCAATCAGCATAGTCTACCAAGGTACATGTAAAATATTCATCAAAGTCTATCAAGATCCACGAAGTCACTCATTATAGTCTACCAAGGTACATGAAGCATATCTAACAAAGTCCACCAAGCTCCACGAAGTCACTCACTATAGTCTACCAAGGTACATGAAGCATATCAAACAAACTCTACCAAGCTACATGAAGTCAATCACCATAGTCTACCAAGGTACATGTAAAATATTCAATAAAGTCTATCTAGCTACAGGAAATCACTCACTATAGTCTAGCAAGGTACATGATGCATATTTAACAAAGTCTACCATGCTACACGAAGTCAATTATCATAGTCTACCAATGTACATGAAGCATATCATACAAAGTCTATCACGCTCCATGACGTCAATCACAAGTTCTACGTAAACTGCAAAGTCTACCAATACACTCTATCATACAATCACTGAAGTTTACCAACCAATTAACAATGTCCAAACTACAAGACCTATGAAGTCTACAAATCAAACTTTACTGTCAATCATTAAAGAATTAAAGTCTACTAAACTCATCACCAGAACGTCTACTGAGGTCATTCAATCTCTACTAAACTAACATTACTTCGACATAACTACAACGACGACTCGACCACGGACCACAACAAATGTAAAGTCCTCCAAGCTAACAAAGTATATAGTCCGAGATTACAACCAAAAATCGGAGATTTCAACCAAAATCAGAAAAGTCTACTAACACAAAGCGAGATCCAACACTACAGAGAGCCGGAGACGCAAGGAGGAGACAGACCCGCCGAGACGATTCACCGGAGAGGAGAGCGAGCGGCGGAGAAATCAAAAACGCGAGAGGGAGAGAGAGCCGGAGAGGAAGAAAAAGCGAGAGAGAGAGAGAGAGAGAGAGAGAGAGATAGAGAGTGAAACGAGATGGAGATCGCTGGAGAAGAAGGTGAGACGCGAGAGAGAAGGTGAGACGGCGAATAGAAAAGAAAGAGTGTTTACAATAAATTGTCAAAATTTTTAATTTCGGGATTTCTGTGATTTCTTATTTTTTTTACTGTTTTTTTAGTGGCAATGTTATAATAAAACGAAATCCCTTTAGTTATTTATGATATTTCAATTTTACTTCAAAAAACAAACTTCACACAAACTCTTTAAGTACCTAACCAAATTTCACCAACTCTTTAGGTAATTCTTTCCAAAAAAAATTGCAAGTCTGAATATGTCGAAGTTGTGGAAAACAACGCTTGCTAAAGCCCTGAAAACATTGCCCCATGCCCAAGAATGAATGGTTTGTAATGGGCCGGTAAAGGGTTGATACAAAACAAGTACTGGTCAAGATTCAAACCCTCTCATAAAAAATGAGGTATATAATTTTGATCTGGAATATTATGAACTTGGGCCTGGATTGAACAGGCTCATCATAAATTATCCAGACAAAGACTAAAGAGAAACGCAACAGTAGATGTCATTCAATTGATTCTAAGACAGCTTTATCTTTAGTTGAGGGATCATATGATCTAACGAAGAGACCTTTTAGATTGTTGATTCAATGAATTTTCAGGATGATGAAGCTGTCTCCAACTTAGTCGTTTTTGCAGCTGCAGCTTTAGCGTAGATAGGGTGAAGAACATGACCACCCTTTGGATCAACATGAATCCATTTGCGTCCAGTTATTTTGTTTTTCTCGAACCTGACTCGTCCTTCCTTCAATGCAAACAGAGTATGGTCCTTACCAATCCCAACATAGTCTCCAGGATGAAACCGAGTTCCCCGTTGACGGACTATAATGTTTCCTGGTATCACATTCTGCAAAATTACGTATACACTCGATCATTATCTTCTTCACACATACTAGTATTAGTTTGATTCTCTAAACCATATTTAGCTAATAGTGTTCCTTTTCTTACCTCTCCTCCGAATTTCTTGACGCCGAGATTCTTGGGTTTAGAGTCACGACCATTCTTTGTAGAACCAGCGGTTTTCTTAGTAGCCCAACGCTTGAAGACCAAACTCAACCCACTTGAAGAACCATCTTTAACATCCCAAACAAGAACAACAACAGAAATGAGTTAATCAGAGAAGACCATCAAAATACAGACAGAGATTTAGAAAACCCGCGATAAAGCGGCTTGAAAAAGCAGATTGATCGCTATGTATATACCGGAAATGCTACTGCCAGTATAAGCAGGAACTTCAGTGATTAGATCCCTCAAGCTAACTCTTCTGCAAATGGATGCTGCTGAGTTTAAGAAGTTCATTTGTTTTTTTTTCAGAATCTGAAAGCAACAAAGACCACCTCAAGATTTAATGAGAATCAATACGATACAAACCATCTCATAAATCTATTTCTTAAACAAAATAAGTCATTGAAAAGTCTGATCTATGATCGATTGAACTGATATCGAAATCAAAAAAGTAATACATTTCAGATTCGGTTCCTCTAAATTTCGTTCAATATCTGCAAAACTGAGTCAAAATCCCAATCAAATCTTAGATATTTCCAACCCGAGCAATGGATCATTGATAAAGAAAACCTAAAATGAGTCTAATCGGCCGATTCTACCAACCAGGATGAAATCGGAACTCTCGAGGGATGTGTTAAAAAGAAAGGAAGTTTCTTACCACAACCAGGGATGATCGATTCCAACCGAGATGACGACGGCGAGCAAAATGGCGACAAGGATGACGGCGCGCAAGGGAATTGGGCTTAAACTCTAAAACCCTTATTTCTCAAGTACCAACTATCCACCCAAAAGGGGTCTTCATATTTCCCTTCTTTTACATTATCACCCGAATAGTTTATTTTGGATTAAAAAATGAGTCATTTGTGATTTTACACATTAGGGATAACTATTTCATTGATTTGGTTTCATCAAAATTAAGAATATAACCAATAAAAGCAAATTGGTTCTGCCCAAATTTCGGTTTATGGAAAACAAAACCAAACCTGCCAAAAGTATCACAACATAACTTAGGCTTGTACATGTGTGAACAAGTTGACATGAGGTTGGTTCACTATCTTTGATAACATGATGAATAATAAATTGATATGTTTTGTATATGCATGTGTTTGAACAACTTGACATTATCGATATGCTGCTTTTGTTAGACAGTAATCAATATCCATGTGATCCATCACATGCTTTCAAATCTTCTTACAAAATATATATATATATTTTTCAATGCTTTCTCTTAAATGGGTCCTACGGTCCGTGCTTTGCCGTGCCACACCCCGACCCTACGCCTTTGTTTTATATTATTATCTCTTGTAAACAAAAGTTGTGGTGTCCCACATATATGTTGAAATTTTATTACAAAGTTTTATACACTTGTATAGCGAAATAAAGTATACAACCATACCATCAGTTTATATTAGATTATCTAATCGTTTGTTTCTCAAATACTGTTTAGTTTTTTTTCACGTCACATTAACTATATTGTCCCTATATTGGGTAAAAATTGATTTTAAAAAGGATTATGATATCTAGTAGAAACCCATAATATCTCTATGTTCCCTCTTTTTTTCAGAGTAGTGACTCAATAATTGGATAGGAGCATGTGGAAGTGGCTAATTGCACATGCCTTTTTTTTTTTCTTTTTTCGTCAAATTTTTTTGTACTTTACACAATTTAATATCATTTGATATCACTACACAAGTTGGGAAGTGTGTAGTGTAGGAAGAAAAAGGGTTGGAAAGTATCTGCATTTGTGTATAGTGCAGGTATACATTTTTTATGTATTTGCATATACGTTGATCGAGTTTCTTTCTATATAACTCGTAACTTGTTCTTTTATTTCCGATACTGATATGCTTGAATATGTTTTAAGGTTATACAGAGTTCAGTAATATCTCTAATCAGTTGCAATATCGTAGTATCGTCTATATGTCCGAAATTATTGAAATCAATGTGGAAGAAGAGAAAAAAGTTAAAAGCTTTTATTACTGTTTAATTAATTTTCATTCTCTTAAACATTACAAAAACAATAGGAGCAGTTTTATGTCGGAAAGCATAAACCCTAGTCTCATTGCTAGCTGGCTATACAACAAAGATAAAATTCAAAGGTTTAAATTGATTACTTGTGGTGAGACAACAACCTGTAATTGACGTCGTCACTTTCTCTACTTTTGGCTGTGTTTGTGTCGTACAATTGCATGTTTCCATTGAGTTGATGAGCTGGATTTGTCTTCTTCTATTTGAGTGGGCTTCGTGGGCCTTATGTTAATCCCCCCCCCCACAAACTTGGCGTGGGAGGCACGTCTACGCCAAGTTTGAAGGGCAAAGATGTGAAGACTCGATTGGATAGATGCTTAGTAAAGATGTCTGCAAGTTGAAGATGAGCTGGTAGATGTTTCACTTAAAGAGCACCTAAACTAACACGCTCACGAACATAATATTAGTCAATCTCAAACTGTTTTCTTCTGCCATAGAAAGCAGGGTTTGCAGATAGGTACACTGAAGATAGGTTATCACAATAGAGCTCGAGAGTCTTTGGTAAAGAAATGCCAATCTCACGGATCACATGACATAACCAAGTGATTTCAGAAGCGGTTTCAGAGAGAGTGCGATATTCAGCTTCAGTAGAGTTTTTGGAAACTGTTGGTTGCTTTTTGCAGGACCAAGAGATGAGATTACTTCCCAAGAATGTACAAAATCTGCCAGTTGATCGTCTAGCTTAGAACTATCATAATAAGCTCTAAGTGTGCAATCTGTGTCTGCGGTGAAGTAGATTCCCATAGTAATCATGCCTTTAATGTACCTGAGTATACATTTTAAGAGGGAGAAGTCTGCTATTGTTGGTTGATGTATATTTTGATAAACAAAGTTAACTACCAATTGTATATCAGGCCTTGTGAGTGTTTAATATTGTAGTTTTCCTGCACAGCTGCAGAATTAGGTGGGATTGGAGAATAATTTGTCTTGTTGTGGAACTCTATCTGGTTGGAGAGGCATAAGTGTGGCCACAGGTGCACAATCTTGCATACCCACAGCGAAGAGGAGGTCTTCTGCATATTTGTTTTGCGACAAAAACAGTCCATTGGGATCAAAATACGCTTGTATACCGAGGAAAGAGTGCAGTCTTTCATTCTAAATTGTTGCTGGAGAGCTTGCATTAGTTTATCCCACATTGGGAACTCAGTTCCTGTGACTACCATGTTGTCAACATACAAAAGCAATAGTATCACTTATTTACCTTTGGTGTAACAGAGAAGAGAAGGGTCTTTGACACTGCATACAAATCCAAAATCAATTAGAAAAGTGCTAAATTTGTCAAACCAAGCATGAGGGGACTGCTTCAATCCATATATTGCCTTGTGGAGTTTCCACACATGATTTGGCTTGGTTTTGTCTTGAAAACCAGCATGTTGTGTCATGTACACAGTTTCAGTGCGATCACCGTGTAAGAAAGCATTTTTCACATCCATTTGCTTGATGTTCCACTTCATTATTGTAGCCAGGTGGAGTACGGATTGAACCGTTGTTGTACATACTGCCAGACTATATGTCTCAAAGTAGTCAATACCCTCTTCTTGTTCATATCCTTTTGCCACAAGTCTACCTCTTAGCCTCTCAAGAGTACCATCTGCGTTTAGTTTAATTCTAAACACCCATTTGGATCCTAAAACATTCATGTCATCAGTTATAGATTCCATAGTGAATGTGCCTGTCTCTCTGCAATTGTCGATTTCCTCAATCATAGCATCGATCCAGCCTTCATCTTTAAGAGCTTCCGTGACTGTTTTAGGTTCAGGATAAGAAACTCGTTTAGTAAGAAGAGCATGCTTGGGATTTGGTTTCACAATACCAGCTTTTCCTCTGGTAATCATTTTGTGACTTGAAGTAGATTCCACAATTGTAGTGTCGATGCTGTCAATAGAATATGTAAAGGCAGGTGAATCCGTCCTGCTAGGAGAGGAAACCAATATGTTTCTAGTCATAGCAAGATCTAAGCATGTCGTACACTCATGACTCGGTTCTTCAACTGTAATGGACTCACTTGCGGGTTCTTCACTTTCTGGAGTTGTCTCTATTGTATTTTCTGTAGCTTGTGTGGGAATGTTGTTATTGATTTCTTCAGGACTATTGGAACTGACTTCTGTGTCGATATCTTGAGATAGAGCAGTATAGTCCGAGTTCTTTGAGGTTTCTTCAACAGGTTGAGACAAATTAGACGCTGCTGCAGGTGATAATGTAACAATGGTGGAGGGAGCAAAATCTGACAATGGTGTGGCGTTCACAGAGTTGCTTTGTGAAGTAAAAATTTTAAACCAAGCTTGTGACATAGGAGTGTTTTGATAAAAACGAGCATTAGTATTGATTTTTGAAAATGGAAATTATGATTATGTCTACTTATAAACACTCTTCCAGTTTGAGGAAATAAGCAACGATAACCTTTATACTTGTCATTATAACCGAGAAAAGCACATTTAAGGGACCGAGGATCGAACTTATTTTGAGCATATGGTCTGAGCATAGGATATCACGCACATCCAAACGTCTCTAATGCGGTGTAGGTGGGTGGTTTTCTGATCAAACATTCATAGGGACTTTTCCCAGCTTTGGTGACTGAAGATGGCAATATATTGCTTATGAAATTGGCTGTAAAAAACGCCTCCACCCAGTATTTTTGTGGGACTTTACTCTAGAAAAGCATAGACAGACCTAACTTAACGAGATGTCTATGTTTTCATTCTGCCAAACCATTCTGTTAGTATATGGACATGAAATCAGTTGCTTGATTCTAGACTATTGGAGATGTTGGAGAAAATGAGTACTTGTGAAGTCTCCACCTCCGTCGCATTGAAAAGTATGTATCTTAGACCCACATTGATTCTCCACAAATTTTTGAAACGTAACATATGTATCAAAGAAGTCTGATTTGGCCTTCAATGGATAAAACCAACAATATCTCGAATAATTATAATAAAAACTACATAGAAACGGAAACCTTAGACATAATTTACTAGAGAAGGATCCCATAAATCACAATGAATCCTTTCCAAAGGAGTAGACGCAACAAATACCGAAGGAGAAAAAGATAATTTAAGACTTTTGTCAAGTTGACATGCTTCACATAACCACTTCGACTTCTTATTGATAGAGATAGAGTTGGACGCTGATAATTGATGCAGTATTTGCTGATTTGAGTCTCCAAGTCTCCTATGCTAGACTTCTTCAGATGCAGATTGTTGGTGACTAGAATAGAAGACCGTAACACCAAACTATCCAACACATACAAACCATCAATGTTTCTTCCCTGAACCAGTAACTTCCTTGTTGCCTTATCATGTACACACACAATTTCAGAGTCAAATTCAATTTTACATGGATAATCTTTTGTGAGCTTCCACACAGAGATTAGAGATTTCACAATGTTATGACAAACAAGTACATCATTCAAAGGTATGTTACCTGAGGTTGAAGGAAGACATGCTGATCCAGTGTGAGTAATTGGTAAGAAGGTTTCGTCACAGATCATTATAGTGTCGGAGCCAGTGTAAGCGTGAGCTTGTTGTAGGTGATGAGTGGAGTTTATCACGTGAGCTGTAGCTCCTGAATCAGGGCATCACTCTTGTCCACCCGAATCAGTAACCTCAGTTATACGCATTGTATATAAGGTTGTGGTTTGTTCTTCAAGTTGATAGCTATTGTCAAATCGATGCCAACATTTCAAAGCAACATGGCCCAGCTTTCCACATATTTGACATAAAGGTCTATTGTCATTTCTAGAATATGCAATGGAGTTTGTAATTTTTTGAGGGAAACCTCTGCCTTGGGCTGAGTAGTTCCCTCTACCTCTGTTGTTGGAGTGACCAGAAGATCCACCGCTGCCTTGGTACTAATTTTCTTGATACTGGTTACCATAGGATTGCTGAGAAGTGTTGTTTCTAATGGTAGCAAAGGTTAAGTGTGGCATAATAGAGGTTTGAGCCGAGTACCCTTGGATTATGTTGTCAAAACTCATTAGTCTTGGGGCTATGTCTTCAAACGTGGGGCTCAAAAAGCTGTCCATTTGACCCTCTATGCTTGTCTTGATAGGTTCGAATCTTCCACCTTGACCATGAAGAGCAGCATAGATCTTCATCTTTTCAGCAACTGGGTTACCAATGGAAGCTAGTTGGTCACAAATGTCTTTGATTTCTCGCAGGTAATCTTTCATGGGCTTGTCTTCTTTGGCAATAGTTTGCAAACTTCATTGGAGTTTATAGAGTCTTGATGAGGATACACTCTTTAAATGTTTGGACAGAAAACACCAAACCTCTTGAGAAGTTTGAGCTCCTGTAATGTAACTGAGTAGATCTTCTGAGAAAGAACCCAACAACCAAGATTTGACTACTTGATCTGAACGTTCACAGACTTCAAAATCAGGGTTACGAACTTCCTGAGTTGTGCTTCCTTCAGTCATAGGTGCATTTATTTTCTTTGCAGGTGGCTGATAACTTCCATTTTCAAACCCTATGAGTCCTTACCCAGAGAGAAAGGTTTCAAACTGAGATTTCCAGAAAGTGTAATTCCTCTCAGTAAGTTTTATTGTGACACAGTTAGTGATGTTTAGGATAGGACAGGTTGAGCATAGAGATCGAAAACCCTAGAGTCCATGGCTCTGATACCATGAAAGCAAGGTGGAAGAAGAGAAGAAAGTTAAAAGCTTTTCTTACTGTTTCATTAATTTTCACTCTCTTAAATATTACAAAGACAATAGGAGCAATTTTATATTCTAAAACATAAACCCTAGTCTCATTGCCAGCTGGCTATACAACAAAGATAGAATTCAAAGGTTCAAATTGATTTCTTGTGGTGAGACCACAATCTGCAATTGTCGTCGTCACTTTCTCTGCTTTTGGCTCTGTTTTGTGTCGTATTATTGCAAGTTTCCGTTAAGTTGATAAGCTTCTATTTGAGTGGGCTTGGTGGACTTTAGGTTAACAATTATATGTGTGATAAATATATAGTGTATGTTGATAGAGTATTTCCAATGATAGACAATAATTTATTCGGTGTAAAACATATACAACAAATGAGTTTGTGTGAATTTGACATATCATGCTATGCTAAGTAAACACGGTCTTGTTATGATACTGATACACTTGACCGTGAACATTGCTAATGCCATAGATTTGATGATTTAGTAACCAACATGAAATAAATAGGTTTGATGATTGACGAAGCAATCAATCTTAAGCCCCATACTATAATATCGGATCGAGATCCGATTTTGCTTTGAAACACATGAAAAGAATAATAGTACTTGTTAATTATTAGGAAGTGACTTTATCTAGACTGTTATATAATATTTGATATAATTAATTATGATCCGTCAACAAACAATGGTAAAAAAATAATTAAGAGTTGATTATAATTTACAGTTGGGACCGTTGGTCAGATCTAACTCCCAATCTCCTTCTTCAATGCACCGTCCTTCTTCTTTTTCTAATGCACTGTTTTTTCTTTGTAGTATTATTTATGGCTAAAAACTAAAATATTAAAATATTCTCGTCCTTCAATAAAAATCCACCAATCAAGCACCGCATTCAATGCGACAAAATGAATCCTTTTTTTTTTTCTCGTAAAACAATTCATAATTCATTTTTAGCAAGGTTAAAGTATAAATGGTATGGAATGTGGGATGATGATGAATACCAAATTTGGTAGAAATTTTTTTATTTTGTATGTGATATTTTGTGGAATTACTTAAAATCAAATGAGAATAATTAAATTCTGTTTAATGTGGAATCTGGAGGAATTTTTTTGGGTCAAAAATTAAATCGACAAGATCCAATCTAATTTATAGTCAAAAGTTTTTTTAATATATTTTTTATAGTGGGAAAGGATCGAACTCCTAATATTAATTTCATATACCAAAAAAATAATTAAAATCAAAACCAAATCATGACTCTAATAAATATCTAAATGATATGAAGTAAATTATATACTTCAAATTTATTATTTTATATCCAAAAAATGTTTAGATATTTGTATACAAAAAATTGAAACAAAACTGGGACTAAATCAAAAATCTAATTTATATTTAAAATACCCTAAATTACAATTATATATCTAAATATATATATATATATATATTTGAAATTATTATTATTTTAATTAATAAAATATTTTATTAAATGGTATTTAAAGAACTGTAGTACAACATGTATAATAAAACAGAATTGATAGAATACGTAATGAAAAAATAAATGAGTAAATATATAGATGTTAGTAGAAATTAGGAAAAGACAAAAAAAAAAGAAAGAAAATAAAAAAAATTCCAAAATTCCACACATGTGTAACTGGTAATGGAGAAATTGGTGGAATAACTATTCACCAGTTACACTCTTAGTTGCAAAGTTGCATCAATTTAAGAATAATTATTTTGTTTATCATGGATTCCATTACAAAAACGCTCCACTAAATTAATTAATTAATTATTGTCGAGGACATGTGATCTAATGGTAGTGGCCACTTTAGTTTTTCTTAGGCACCAAAGTTTGATTTCTCCCTGATGTAAAGGAAAGGAAAAAAGATAAATTTTATAATATGAGATTTGGCTATGGATCGAGTTTTCTCGATTTAATTATAAGAGTAAGATTGATAAAAAAAATTAAATGATTATCTGTAAAACTATGAATTTATAGCGTGCACACTAACTAGGAATACTATACGAATGTGTATATATAATGGTTTTAAATATGGAGATGTGTAAATTATGTAGGTTATATATAAAAATGAAACATGTTACCGAGTTTGAAGTAATTCTATAACTAAAAGTCTAAAACTAACCGAGTGACAGTGGTCTACTAATTTCCACTTAAAAAAGAAATTATTATGTTGATACAGATTAAAGATCAATTTCTTTCAAATAGGAAATTATTAATTATTTTCGTTTGATCATCATATATTTACACTTGTATAGTATTCCTAACTCTTTGCCCCGGAAAATTAGGTTTTACTTTGTCCAAACTCTTTCATGGTTAAAAAAAAGAAGTCCAAAACTATATTCCCTTTGATTCAAATTAAATGATGTTTTATCCTTAGTTTTCTGTCTTAAAATATATATGATATTTTAGGTTTTCAACACAAAAATTTCACTTATTTTCCTCATTTATTCATATTATTTATTCATATTAATTACACCATTAATTATAGTAAAAGGATAATTTACGTAATTTTACAAGTTTTCTTAAATATTGTGTATCTACTTTAAACATCATACTTCCTCCGTTACAGAAAATATGATTTTCAGAATAATGTACATAAATTAAGAAAACCATCAATTCTTAATCATTTTATCCTTTTTATTTATTTCAATTAATAGGATGTCTAGAATATATGAGAAAACATTACTTTAAATTAATAAGTCTAGAGTCATTTTTCCATAAATTCTTTTATTTTGATCTTTTAATGAGCATTGTAAACAAAAATATAATTAATACACTACAAAAAAATTAATTTTCAAAAAATGAAGAAAAAACTCTAGAAAATCAAAATTTCTATAGTACATAAAAGTAGATATTTTACGCAAAAACAATAATAGTAAAGAAACTTTTTCTTAAACCATGTGCAAAGCATCAACTAGATTCACCAATAGCAAGTAATAAAATGAGGAGTAAAACTAGAGGTAGGCGTGGCAGAATGTGATTGGAGAACATAGTAACAACGATATATGCACCTTCAGGCAATAACTAAGAGAAGCAACTGTATGTGTATATATAGCTTATATGGAACATCATAGGGTCATCAATCAAAACTACTCCTCTCACTTCACTTTATTCAAACCTCAAACAATAACTCACCAAACAAGTTTGAGCCATTTAGAGGAGTGTTTGGTTCTTCGGATAACTATATCCCAAAACAGAAAATGGCTAAGTCTTGTGGAGTTCTCTTTCTCTTGGCCCTCATTTTCCTCTTCATGCTTCAAACCACTGTAAGTACATCTCATTTTTAAATTTAAAGTTTTTTGTTGTTGTCAACAGTATTATTAATAACACTGTAATATTTTGTAAATTTACTGTATTAATAAATTAAATTAAATTGTTTTTCTTTTTTAAAAAAAATGGTTTTCAGGTTTCGGCCAGAAGTGGATCTAACTATAACAAGGTAAGTTCGAAATGGACCAATAAATATCTTAACTTTTTTCTTTTACCTTTTTATAATCTCCTCAATAGACAAAAAAGTGTTTTTACTTATTAATACTTGTTGTATTAATTTTCAGAAACGTTATGGAAATGGAAGCCTGAAAATTTATCGTAAGTCTATCCTCAAATCATTATAATTTTATGGGTTTTGAGAAATGTTTGGGTACCTAAAACTAGTTAAGCAAAGAACGTAAGTATTTTAGTTGCATTGAAAGTGTTGAAAGTGGAGTGTTGAAGTGAAGACTGTTTGGTCAGATCCGTAGATTCTCAAATACTAAAAATAATGACCAATTTACCCCTGAATGATGGTCGTGGAGTCAAAGTAGCGCACTGTCTTGAGACCCACACAAACAGTCAAAAAGACATGAATATGTCCTTGTTTTTGTCATCTTATTACTGATTTATTTCACTAAATTTTCAGTTATTTATTAGTAAAAATATATAAACTGAATTGAAAACGAAATTGTGATTGTGAATGACCAGAATGCCCATCGGAATGCGATAGGAGGTGTAGCAACACACAGTACCACAAGGCGTGTATAACATTCTGCAACAAATGCTGCAGAAAATGTTTGTGTGTGCCTCCTGGTTTTTATGGCCACAAAGAACTTTGCTCTTGCTACAACAACTGGAAAACTCAAGAGGGTGGTCCCAAATGCCCTTAAGATTTTTCTATCTTCTTATGATAAAGAATTTCAACGATCATTAAATTTCACTTTGATCAATGTTTCTTTTTTATTTTCTTAATGTTTTGTTCTATTTCCCCTTTTTTTTTATTTCCTATGTTGTAATGTTAATGTCACTCCTTTAGGATTTTTGTTTTAAGTCCTAAAAAAATGAGAGTGGCCTATTATGAATATCTCTCGTGTTTCTAAATATGGTTCGAATACACAAGATATCGAAAATAAGCATATACTGTACTTTATAAAATTCGTCCGGTTAGAAGATGGATACATAATTTCAGATTTATCTAATAATATGGGCCTCTGAGCCCAGTTCTAAAAGCCCATAGTTGTTTTTCCTTCGTTTTTTTTTTTTTTTTTTTTTACGAAACCACGTGTTCTACGTGATTGCATTTTGCCGCAATCTCCTTTGCGACAAGACGTGGGCAGAGGGAAAAGCAAGACAATAATACTCTTAAAGATAATGATATTTTAGTTTTATAATTACAATCGGTGCATTGATTTGAGCCACAAAACGTTGAAAAACAAGTTTTAATCGTTACGGACTGATGTATGAACTAACAAGAAATATGACCTTTGGAGTTGGACTACTTCTATGAGTTTAGTGAATTACATTAGCTTAGTTAGCCCATTCTACATGGACAAAAGATTGCTACTCTCAAACTGTTTTAAGTCTTCACATACATATATATTAGAGCTGTCATAATGGGTCTAAATCCGCGGGTGGAACTCAACCCGTCTCATATGGGTCATATATTTTTATCTCATTTAGAAGCGGACTTCGCGGACCAGCTCATTACAACTAATGGTCTAAATGGGCAAAATCCATATTGAGAAGCGTAACCCACTAAATATTCACAATATTTAATAATTAGTGTGTATTTGCAAGGTATACAATACAATTATAAAATAAAAAAAACAAATCAATAAGAATTTAGAGTAAAAAGGAAATCCTAATTCTTAAAATATTCTAAGTTAATAACTAGCTTTTTGTCTTCTACCTCCTTCGTCTCTTTTTGCTGCAGAAACAGAGAAAAAAAATTGTTATATATCGAAGTTTTGTGTTGTCGNTATATATATATATATATATATTTCCTATATACTTAGTCTTAAATATAAACAAAAAAACAAAAGTTAGTTTCCAAAATATATGTGATTTCACAATTTATCTTTATAATATATATATATATATATATATATATATATTTAAATTTCTATCTCTGTTTATGATTTAAATTGAACCTTAAGATAGATTGTTTTAATTGATAAAGTTAATCGATTTGGTATCTTTGGTTACGTGATAATCGTGGTCTCTCTCTTATCAACGATAAATTGTATAAGTCAAAATTATGTTTCGTTTATGACTTAAAAACAACAGAGGATCGTTAGTCAATGCAATTTGTTCTTGGAAATTTCTTTTTAGCAGACTCAGTTACTTTCATTGTTTTTTTATTGGATTTACTTTCGCATGCTTTTGAATTTTTCGAGTAAAACAATGATATTAAATGAATTATTATTATAATATTCTTTTAGATTTATTAGAAAAGTGTGGCTATTTATCTTTTAGATTTTAACTTTAAATTTTAATTATAGATGTGATAAACACACATAGGCTATAGTAAAGTTCTATAATATGTAAATTACGAATTTTGATTTTAGATGTGATAAACATACATAGGCTATAGTAAAGTTCTATAACATGTAAATTACGAAGTGAATATCTCGAATCTTGTTATTAAGTGTAATATAATTAAGTTTAGTGTATATTTAAATTAAATCTAAAATGTAATTCGCAGGTTGCCCACAAAACCGCAAAATATAATGGGTCGGGTTTGGGTTTAGTGGTGATGAACTACGGTCTTTGTGGGTCGACCTATTATAGTCCAAAAAAATAAAAATCCATGGCGGGATGGATTTAATGGGTTGGATTAGCCTGCTATGACAGCTCTAATATATATATATATATGTGTATAGTGTGAAAATTGTACGTTGAATCAAGGTTTAATTTAATCCACACGCGGATGATTTGTGAATACAATAATTGTTTACGAGGTTGCGTCACAGATTGTGTACTCACAACTTCTAATTATTTATTGGTTCCTTTCAAGGATTATTCGATTTGAATCGAATAATTCTTTAAATCACTATACCAATGTTTGAAAACTACATCTACAAAATATTTTAACAGTCCGCAATAATTGTCTTTATTTAGATACAATTTCTTTTTTTTTGGGGTTGAACATAATTACAGTTTGCATTTATCTTATAAAAATAGAGTTGGTTCCCATTCTTATTATGAGAATCCCATTTTAAAAAATAAAATTGTCAATAAAAATAAGGGTGATCGGTATAATTCCACCTGAGAACTTCCATATAACTATGAATATATCTAAATATTAAGGTGCTTGTTAATTGCACACAAAACTAACATTAGAACTCTAATTTCATTCGAATTATCACACATAGTAACAGAAACACCTGAAGTTTGTCTCTCTTCTTAATTGCACACGAAATTAAAGTTAAAAATCTAATTCTACCTGATTAGAAATTTTGAATTTTCATGAAAATAAATAGAAATACTGAATTTGAACCCGATCTATACCCAAAATGAACCCGATCCAAAAATTAAAAGTATTCGAATGAGTCTTAAATCAATGAAACTGAAATCCCGAAAAAACTAGACTCAAAAATGGTTCTTTTGAAGAAAACTATCTTGATTCTTTGAGTGTTTTTGATACTATGTATGTTAGTTTGGGTGAAATTAGATTGTTAATTTTAATTTTGTGTGCAATTAAGAAGAGGGACAGACTTCGGGTGTTTCCAATAGTATATATGATAGTTTGGGTGGAATTAGACCAATCTGCTATAATCGTGCATAAAGCCCTAAAAATCAAATAGAATTACAGTTCCACGCTAATCTCGTACATATCATCGTGCATAAAGCCATAAACGTCTGCTATAATAATACGTCCAAAAACAAAAAGACATCGGCTTTAATAACATTAACTCCAATATATATTGCTTTGTGAGCTTTATTTAGTTATATAATATATATATATATATATATATATATTTGATTGCAACTTCTATTTATCTAGCTCCTTCGTCTCTCGATCTCTCCGTCTCTATCTCTTTGTCTCTGCCGACATCCAATTCGTGGGAGCAGAGTCAAAGATTAAACAACCATGGACGAGGAAAAAGAAGTCATGTCGGAGCCATTTCTCGTAAAGAAGATTGATTATGATGATGAAGCAACAATTAATGATTATGAGTTTGACAATAACTCACAGGCCAATACTTCTTTCTCCAAGACTTGTTTCCATGGCATTAACGCTTTATCAGGTTTTTTTATTTCCTTTTTCTTTTTCCTTACTTCGTTCTTCTTATCTCCAACCTCCCTTTCTCACGGAGATACATTAGCTTATCCACATATTTGGATATTATTAATACTTATTTTTCATTATAAATTCTACTTTTTTTTTTCTATGTTAAACTATTGCTCTATATTCTACTTTCTGCAATTCTTTTTAACCCAAAATTTGGACTTTATCTTGTATCTAGATTGGTGTGGATTTTCAATCCTATCTATTCTTCAGTTTTTTTTTCCCAATTTTGCAACAAATATCAGTTATTGATTTTTACCGATGATTAACTATATGAACCAATATAAAACCAATTGTAGCTGATTGATTTAAGCTGACTTCGTTTAGATTCAATATCATAATTTTTATACTAATGAAAAATAACACTAATAAAAACAGTATTTTGTTTGATATAAAATTGAGTTGTGGAATCTTATATATTAAAGCGGGAGACATTTTCATTTAAACTATGTTTTAAACTTTATGATAAAATTTAACCTATGGTTTATAACAATCTTAAAAATAGGTTAAAGTAGGTTTTGTTACATATTTTATACAAAAATTTAAAATTATTATAAATTTAGTAGAAAAAATTCTTAAAAAGTTAAAATTTAATAAAAAATATATTGGGTATTGATTCGGTTTAGGTACGAGTTGGATTCGAGTTTCCTAATACATAGTATTAGGAAACATTATGATATTTTGTCAGATTCGGTTTATCTAATTCGGTATTTTTTAATTTTATCGGGTTCAATTCATCTAATTTAATTCGATATAGATCGAGCTCACGATCATGTATATTTATATAAAAATTTTAAATTAAAAAAGTAATAGAAAAACACTAAAAATAAAAAAATTTGGTTTTTGATTTGGTTTCGGTTCAAGATCAGATTCGGTAAATGTGGTAATGAGTTTATAAATCAGGCCACTTTTGAATTTTCAGTGTCTATAGATATTTAGTTTATACCAAAAATACAGAAGTTTGAAATACAAATACAGAAAACCTTTATAAAGTAATAATGTTAGGACTTTGAAAAATTGTTAATTTAGAGAGGTATTAATTTATATATAAATTAATATTATTAATATATAGTATTTTTAGTTGTTAAAATTATTCTAAAAATATAAATTGAGATCATTTTTAGATTAGTCTTTTTGAAAGTTATAAATTTTATAATTTATGATTAGTGATCTCAAGTATTTTATTTCAACAGCTTATAATACTATTACAATGAAAATAATACATATTAAAAAATTTAAAACTTAAAGAAATTTTGGTTATTTTTATAATATGTTATACAACAACATCACTATATTATAGAGTCAAGCTCTAAGAAAAATATTCATATTTTAATATATAAACTTAGTTAAATATATATATGTAAATTTAGATGATTATTAATTTATAATATTATTGGGACTATATTTTACATAGTGGTTTCAAAATAATTATTATCTTATTAATTTATAAAATTTGATCAAATTTTACACTGATCCGATATAAAACTTGAAATTTTTATTATTTTATAGAGATTCTTAATTTTTCGAGTATTAATTTATGGAAGTTGTACTCTAACTCGATGAAAAAAAATTTTGATCCACAGATATGCGAACCAAAAATCACCAACAGAAATTCCAAATTCTCATAATATAACGTGTCGTTTGTAAACAATACATAAACAACACGTCTTCCCTTTTTTTAACTTTGTGTTCTTCTTGTCTTTCTCATCTACAAGACTACAAAACCACTTTAGTAAAATCAAATCACATCTTGATTACGTTTTTGTTTTCATTTAAAAAGTACGATTGTGATTTCATTGATATTCAATAGATAACACATACAAAAACGTTTGCGTTTTAAACTAAAATTTTTTTTCTTGTTCTATTAGGCGTGGGTATACTATCGGTCCCTTATGCTTTAGCATCCGGAGGATGGCTAAGTTTGATAATACTCTTCACCGTAGCAATCACAACTTTCTATTCTGCTATTCTTATTAAGAGATGTATGGACATGGATCCACTTCTTAGATCTTACCCTGACATTGGCTTCAAAGCTTTTGGAAAGACAGGACGTCTCGTGGTCTCCATCTTCATGAACCTCGAGCTTTACTTAGTCGCAACTAGCTTCTTGATCCTAGAAGGTGACAACCTTAACAAACTCTTCTCAAACGTTGGATTCAACTTCATGGGGATTGAGTTTGAAGAAAAACAAATGTTCATCGTCCTTGTAGCTCTCATTATCCTTCCCTCGGTTTGGTTGGACAATATAAGGACTCTTTCATATGTTTCTGCGAGTGGTGTCTTTGCTTCCGGTGTGATTCTTGCTTCTATCTTTTGCGTTGGAGCTTTTGATGGAGTAGGCTTCAAGAACAATGACTCTCAGGTCTTTCGTCTTAATGGACTCGCTACTTCTGTGAGCTTATATGCCTTTTGTTATTGCGCTCATCCCGTTTTCCCAACACTCTACACTTCTATGAAGAACAAACGTCAATTCTCAAATGTAAATCTCTTTAAATTTGTGATTTTTTGGCTATATATAAAGACGTGTCAGTTAGGCTCGGCCTAATAAATTTCTGTTTAAAAGGTATCAAAAGTACAGTTAGCGTTTCTTGGACCCAATCTATAACTAATGCTTTCGCATATTATTTTCATGTGCAGGTTATGGTTATATGTTTCACAATATGCACATTTATCTATGCATCGGTGGCGATATTGGGATACTTAATGTATGGATCAAATGTTGAATCACAAATAACATTGAATCTTCCTACTCATAAGCTTAGTTCAAAAGTGGCGATATGGACTACATTGGTGAACCCAATTGCTAAGTTTGCTCTCATGGTTACGCCTATCATAGACGCACTGAAAAGCCGGTCGTCTCGATTTTTTCCTAATAAAAGAACCGCCGGTTTATTTCTGAGTACGACGTTTGTTGCTAGTAATGTGATTGTGGCATTGCTTCTTCCGTATTTCGGTGATCTCATGAGTTTGGTTGGAGCATTCTTGAGCGCAACTGCATCAGTTATATTGCCATGTTTGTGTTACCTAAAGATCTCTGGGAAATACCGAAGACTAGGGTTCGAAACACTGGTTCTCATTGGTATTATATTAATCGGTTTCGTGGTTGTGATAACCGGAACATACCAAGCGGTTAAGGACATTTTTGGCCAATATTAGAATCTCAATAGCTGAGCTAATACCATAGTTTGTATGAAATATGTAATATTAATACCATAATATTCTTTATTTTTTCCTCGTATGATTTGGTTTATCTCAAAATTAAGAAAAAATCAATTATGTTATGAAATAAATAGGAGAATATTAAAATTTTTAGAGTAAGGATATGTATAGGTAAACCATTGCAGAGCCGTGTTGAAAGAACTATTTCTTGGTCTCGTCCTCCAGCTGGATGGCTTAAGTTGAATACTGACAAAGCATCTAGAGGCAATCCGGGTTTGGCAACTGCGGGGGATGTAATAAGAAACGCCGATGGGGATTGGGTTTGTGGTTTTTCTTTGAACATTGGAGTGTGATGTGCTCCCTTAGCAGAATTATGGGGGGGGGGGTATATTATGGGCTGTTTATTGCATGGGATCGAAAGGCTACTCATATTGTGGTTGAGGTTGACTCGGAAATGGTGGCAGGTTTTCTTACGACAGGGATTAATGATTCTCATCCCCTATCCTTCCTAGTACGTTTGTGCTATGGCTTTCTCTCAAAGGACTAGACAGTCCGAATTACTCATGTGTATAGGGAAGTTAATCGTCTGGCTGATGCTTTAGCAAACTATGCATTTTCTTTACATTTAGGTTTTCATTTTTTTCTGTTGTACCCACTGATTTCGACCCTCTCTTAGAAGAGGACATAATTGGTGTGGGAGTTACTAGAATGATTTGTTCGGGTTGATTTTTATTTTATTTCAATAAATGCCTTGGGGAGGGCGTTTTCCCCTTTTGACGACCAAAAAAAAAGGATATGTATAGATCTTTTATCATATTTAAAAGATTTTGCGAGACTAAGATTTTTTCAGCGTCTTATCCTTTATTTTGATTTCTGTTTTTTTTTTCAACAATTGGATCAATAAGATTTGATCCCAGAAAAAAAGTCAGGGCGATTTCCGGCTAGGTCTCTCCTTCTCTCCGGCGGCGGTGGTGGTCGATGTGTTTCGTCTCTCTTAGTCCTGTTTGGCTCTTCTCTTCCTCTCTGTGTCATGTTGATAATGCTTCTCCGGAGCTCTCTCTTTTTTCTTCGTGGATTGTGGGGTGTTCTCCTCTTTCTTTATCACATGTCTCTTCTTCCTCACCATGGTTACGTTTGTGTCTCGTTGGTCCCCTCTATGGACATCGATGTTCTCAGCGGTTTATCATGGTAATGGTTTCATGGTTCATGGTTTCACGATCGTTTTCATCATTGGATATTGGTTCCTTGTTGGCTCGTGTGTTTATGGTTGGTTCTCGTCAGCTCATTTACCTTGACAGGAGTGTTTTTCTATCATTGGTATCGTTTCCTTTCATTTGTTTTATGGAGTTGGTTGAGCCTCATCATCCTCCAGCGAGGGTCGAATTCATATTTTTGAATTTTTCGTTGTTACCGTTGGTTTGGTTTTTACCTTGATGGTTACTATTTTTAAGTGTTTTAAATTTTGAATTTTTGGTTTTTTTATTTTTATTTTTAATCGAGATAATTCCTTCATTATTTCTTTTATCTACGTGAGTCAAGTAGGGTTCTGATGGTTAGCTTATGTAATTAAACCCTGGCTATCGTTTCTCGTATCCGTTTCCTTTCTTTCTTTTGTTTGCTCCTAGCTATCATCTTGTCTCTCTTCTCTTCATGGCTTATAATGGTTCTTCTTCTTCTCTTTCACCCATTAGGGTTCCTTTCTTCGACAATACAAAATTGATTAAGAGGTTTGATAAAACTCTCTTAGGCCGTTGTTTTAATCCCGCTGTTCAGGATGTGGGTGCTCTTCTCATTCGCTTTCCGAAGATTTGGAGAATGGAGAATCAGGTTCGTGGTTTGGATTTAGGTTTTGGCAAGTTCCAATTCGACTTTGAGAATGAGGAAGATATTGAAGAAGTGATGCAGCTTCGACCCTTTCATTTCGATTATTGGACGGTAACTTTGGTTGATTGGCAACTAGTTGTGGATTCGGATTTTCCATTGATGATTGTCTTTTGGATTTGTATCCTTGGATTACCTGGACAGTACCGCACGCCAATTGCTTTCCAAGTTATTGGGGAGGCTTTGGGTACAGTTTTAAAGATTGATATGGACTTTGGTCGAGTTAAGGTCGAAATTGATGGGTTGAAACCTTTAATTTTTGAACGTCAGGTTGAGTTTCAGAAGGGAGAGTTGATTAAGATAGGGTTCGAGTATGGGTGCCTTGTTGGCTACTGTGGCATTTGTTCAAGTTTGTGCCATGCTTCTGCAAAGTGTCCTTTGGCTCCTAAAAAGGAGGTTAAGAAAGAAGAGGATCTTCATAAGGGGTCTGCATCCGATGGTAACTTGAGTTACAAGATGGCTGCGTCTGGTCCGAACTTGGAATGGCAGGTGGTGGATCGCTCTCATCGTGGTGGTGATCGTCCTCCTTCTGGTGATGTTAGGTTTTCTTCTCGTCCTCCTTGTGGGACTTTTGTTCCTTCTCCCGGTGGAAGAGGTTCTAGTGGGTTTGCTTTGGGTTCACGCAATGTCAAGGGTAAGGAAGTTGCCAACATTTCTGGGGTCATTCTCCTAACAAATCTACACCGGCTTCGGATTCAAGGTCTCATGAGGTTACGGTCCAAGCTGTCCCTGATGCTCTGTCGGTTGATGTTGTGGCGTTGCTGGGTCTAATCCTTCGGCTCCGTCTAGTGTGTTCTCTAAATAACGTCGAAGGCTCTTTCCGGAGGACTCATCTATTGCTCATGATTCTTCTATGGCTGAGGGTATGGAATGTGATATGAACCAAAGTAGTCCGCAGGTGGATATGGAAGGTGGCGGTGGTGATGATAGCTCCCTTGGGTCTGAATGGAAGTCGGATCATAAAGTAAGTGTCGAGAGAGTGGATGGAGAGGTCGATTCGAAGGTTCATGATGATGCTTTGGTTCCGGTTTCTGATGGTGAGCTTATGACTCCCCCTTCTTCTCTTAGCTTGGGAAAGGAGACATTAAGGACGTCTATGACTCTTCGTGGAACTAGCTCAAGGAAACGTGTGGTTGGAAGTGTTCTATCTCCTAAGAGGAAGGGTGATCGGGGAAAGGCTAAGGCTACGGTGAAACCTATTGGTGGCGAGCGTCTGCCTCCTTCGGATTAATCTCTTTTTCGTTTCTTATGAATAAGTATCTCTGCTACAATTGTCAGGGAATTGGGGGTTCATATACTTTTAGTTTTCTTCGTGATATTGTTTCCAAAAATAAACCTAATTTCATTTTCTTGAGTGAGACTAGAAAAATGTAATAGGTATTCAGAGTCTTTGGTTTCTAATTTAGGTTATGATGATTTTATCTTGGTGGAGCCGGTTGGTTCTAGCGGTGGTCTAGCTTTGATATTTTGTAATGCTTCTCATGTTTCTTTAAATTTCAAGAATAAAAACATGATCGATATTTTCTTTATGCTTGGTAATGTGCGATGTTATGTTACCCTTTTGTATGGTGGGCCGGTTCAGAGTTTACGTGAAGGTGTATGGGAACGTCTTACTTGTTTTACTTTTAATAGAAATGGCCCTTGGCTTATTGTGAGGGATTTTAATGAATTATCAGGAAATCATGAAAAATTGGGTGGGCAGCCACATCCTCTAAATTCTTTTGTTCCTTTTAATGATATGATTCGATCTTGCGGTTTGTTTGAATTTCCCTGCTTAGGTAATACTTGGTCTTGGAGAGGTATGCGACAATCCGGTTTAATCCGTTGTAAGCTTGACAAAGCTTTTGGTAATTCTGAATGGTTTTCTACACTTCCTAATGTTGTTACTCGTTATTTAGAGATGATTGGTTCGGATTATAGACCGATCTTTATTTCATCTCAGGGTTCCGTGGTTAAGGGGGTTCGGGTTTTGTTTTTGATAAACGATGGTTAGGAAAATTAGGTCGTATTGATACTATTTCTCAAGGGTGGTCCAGATATTCAGGTCTGCGTAGGTGTTCTTTTTTGGTTAAATTAGCAAATTGTCGCCGAGAATTGTCTCGTTGGAGGGCATTAAATGTTCCTTCAGGTAAGGCGTATATAGAGCTTTGTAAGGCTGAGTTAGAACACATATTAAATGATGATTCTAGCTCCCTTTATGAAGTTCGACAAGCCTCTGGTGCTCTTCAGTTAGCATATTTGGAGGAGGAGTTGTTTTGGAAACAGAAGAGTCGTAATCGGTGGTTAAGAGAGGGTATTAATAATTCTAGATTTTTTCATGCTCTTACGAAGCAACATCGTGCGAAAAATATGATCTCTAGTTTGCAAGATTCTTCTGGTGGTTGGGTTTTCAGGGAACATGATATTACTCAGGTGGCGGTGTCTTATTTTCAGGACATTTTTACTTCTCGTGGTCTTATTGACTTTGGGACTGATTTGGATTGCATTTCTCCTAAGGTCATTCATGAATGGAATACTTTGCTCTTGTCTCCTGTTTCTGAGGAGGAAGTTTTGCGAGCTCTCTTCTTGATGGACCCATGGAAAGCTCCCAGTCCAGATGGGATAACGGCCGTATTTTTTCAGCCTCTTAGGGTACGATTAAATCTGATTTAGTCAGTCTGATTAATGAGTTTCTTGTGTCTAGTTCTTTTGACCCTTGTTTAAATAGTACAAATATTTGCTTGGTTCCTAAGGTGGGTCGGCCGTCGTCTATATCTCAGTTTAGATTGATTAGTTTGTGTAATGTGGGTTATAAGATTATTTCTAAGGTGTTTTGTCAGCGTCTTAAACAGTTTTTCCCCTCGTTGATCTCAGAGACACAATTTGCTTTTGTTTATGGTCGTCTCATTTCTGATAATATTATGCTTGCTTAGTAGATGTTCTATGCCTTACGTACTAATAAGGCTGTCCGAAATAAATTTATAGCGGTAAAGACAGACATGAGTAAGGCGTATGATAGGGTTAAATGGGATTTCTTGGAGGCTCTGCTCCTTCGTCTTGGCTTTCACTCTCGTTGGGTGGCTTGTGTTATGTATTGCATTCGGTCTATTCGTTATTCGGTTCTCATAAATGGGGCTCCTCATGGTAAGATCTCTCCGGAGAGGGGTTTACGGTAAGGGGATCCTCTATTGCCTTATTTGTTTATTCTCGGCACTGAGGTCTTGATCTCCAAACTCCATATAGTAGAGTCTCGGAAACAGATTTCTGGTCTGGTCATTGCTAGGAACAGTCCTTCGGTATCGCATCTTCTCTTTGCAGATGATAGTCTCTTTTTTTTGTAAGGTTTCCAGTGATGAAGCCCAAGTTATTTTGGAAGTTCTTCAGGATTATGAGCGCCTTTCTGGCCAACAAATTAACCTTAGTAAGTCCTCGATTATGTTTGGTCAAAATGTTGATGTCTTGACAAGATCTCTTGTTCAAAACACTCTCGGTATTCATTCAGTGGGCGGTATGGGTTCATATTTAGGTATTCCGGAAGGCTCTAAGACCAAGGTCTTTAGTTTTATTCATGAACGGATCAAGGACATAATCCAATCTTGGTCTTCAAGGTTTCCATCTAAAGGTGGTAAGGAGGTCTTAATTAAATTGATGTTGTCTGCTCTTCCAGCTTTTGCAGATTTCTGGTGGCGCAAATCTCCTTCTTCTTCTGGGATTCATTGGGTTACATGGGAAAAGCTTTGTCGTGGGAAGAATGAAGGTGGATTGGGTTTTTGTCAAGTGGAGGATTTTTAACTCTGCTCTTCTGGTCAAGCAGTTATGGCGTCTTATTGACTTTTCGGATTCTTTATTTTCTAGGGTGTTTCGAGGGTTTTATTTCTGGAATTCTAATTCGATGACACCTCATCGTACCTCCTCTCCATCTTATGGTTGGAGAAGCATTATTTCTGCTCGTGCGTTGGTTTCTAAAGGGCTGATTATGCATGTTGGTGATGGCTCTTCTATTTCGATTTGGAGGGACCCTTGGATTATGGATTGGAACCCCTGCCTTACTTCGGGTCCTGCTTTGATGTTTTATCCTGATCTTACTGTAGACCATCTAATAGATCCTCTAACTAGAAGATTGCGTGTGCCTTTAGTTAGGCAAATTCTATCTCCTTCGGATGCTAATTTGGTTCTTGGTATTCCTTTGTCTCGTTTTCGTTGCTCGGATAGGCTAGGATGGCATTATACTAAGTTCGGTCGGTATTCTGTCAAGTCAGGCTACTGGGTAGTGCAGAATGTGGCTAATTAGAGTTCGGTCTTCTTAGGTCCTAACATTAATTCTCTTTTGAGCCATGTATGGAAAATTCCTTGTCCCTCGAAAATTAGACATTTTATGTGGCAGGCGCTTTCAGGCCATGTTCTGGTGGGTCCAAATTTAGCTAGGCGAGGAATTGATTGCGATGGGTCTTGTTCTTGCTGTGGGGATCATGCTAATTCTATTAACCATGTTCTTTTTCTCTGTCCTCTGGTGATACAATCTTGGGCTTTATCTTCAATCCCTTAAGGGTTTAGGGATTTTCCTGGCTCGACCATCCTTTCTAATATGGGTTTTATGTTTTGGCGTATTCCTCATGTTATAGATTCCTCCTTTTTCCCTTGGATCTTGTGGTACATCTGGAAGGCTCGCAATGATAAACTCTTCTCGAATATCGATAGGGATCCTAGGGAACTGGTGCACCATGCTGAGGAGGAAGCTGCTGCGTGGTTATCTGAGCAAGTCGATGATTTTTCGGCGGGGATGTTGTTTCCTCAACAGAATTATTTGCATCTAGGAGTTCAGGAGGCTCTACAAAAGCCTTTGGTGGGTCACCCTGGTTTCACAATACATCGTTGTTTTGTGGATGCTTCTTGGAAGGATAGTGAACTGCATTCAGGCTTCAGGTGGTTTTGCTTCTCGGACAACTATGGCGATGATAATTTTGGTGCTCGTGGAGTTTCCCACTGTCTCACCTCCCTCCATGCCGAGTTCGAAGCTCTCATTTGGGCTATGTCGTCTCTCCTCGCTTTAGGTTATTCAGAGGTGGACTTCGCTATGGATTGCTCTAACATTCTGCAGATGGTGGACGATCCGGGAGGGTGGCCCACGTTCTTAGCTCTGCTCAAAGATTTCCTTCACCTCCATAGTCTTTTTAGGCATTTTTCCCTTTCTTTTATCCCTCGCTTGTTGAACCAAAAAGCTGATTTCCTTGCCTGTGGCGTTAAGGGGCTTGCTCGAAATCAGACTTTTGTGGATTATATACCTCAACATTGGTATTGCCTTTTATTCAATTGAGTTAAGTTGAAAAAAAAAAGATCTGATCCATAACTCACTTTTTAAAACTCTTTATAATCTATCTCTAATTGAGAGACCGAGGGGTCGAACACTTGATGCCAAATTCATTCACTAGATCATTTACCACCCGATTGAGAACAATTCAACATCATGTGCTTTTTAAATTACAAAACATATTATTGTAGCTGTACAAAATGGTTTATAGATATTCCCGCCCGCAAGATTTGACAATGCCCAAACCCTCTACATGTACTTAACAAACATCAATCCTCCAACTCCAGATTGAAGTTGAGACTGCTATCTTTGGAGAGCATAAACATGTAACTATCTTCTCATATTCTCTTTAAAGGGAACTTTGGACTAGTTGAGATTTTCTCATTCTCCAGGTGGCATGGTCTATACCAATCCAGTTTAAAAAAGCAATGATAAGGTACTCTTTATCTTATTGGAGTTAATTTCAACTTGGTTTATTCTTGGTATAATACAATTTTATACAATAACAGAGTATTCCTTAACCAGTGGATTTTGTAACTAGTGTAGCATATCTTTTCCATTGATTTAGCTAGAGTTGGGTAGAGATCGTTGTTATATTTGTAATCCTTTCAATCACTGTAATACATGAAAAACTTCAGCCTCTGATGATTCTTTATGGTATCAGAGCCTAACACTTATAACCAAAAATTTTCATGCTCATCGACAATGGCAGCAAACTCGACATTGAAACCGAACCCAACAATGACAATCAAAGTGAGAATAACGATCTCACCATATGATTTGATATTAACCGACAACCCTAGAACAATATTCTCATATGCACTTCTTATAGGTCATAGGCATGTGGAATAAAAACTGCACTGATGTCCAGAAAGAAATTTAGATATCTTATTGGAAAAATACAGAAACCAGGAGATGATTCACCAAATTTGGAGGACTGGTGGATGATACATGCTCTTCTAGTCTTGTGGATTAAGATGACTATTGAACCTAGTCTGCGATCGACAATTTCTTATAAAGATGTAGCTAAGGATCTGTGGGATCATCTGTATAAGAGATCTACTACGTTGAGTGGATCAAGAATGTAGCAAATCAAGTATGACTTTGCGTGTTGCAAATAGAAGGGTAACAACATTGAAGAATATTATGGAAAATTGACCAAAATCTGGGATAATCTCAACACCTATCTACCAGTTCGTGTGTGAAAGTTGTTTTGCCGTGATCGATTATCCAGAGTGGTGGGGAGATAGACCACAAAGCAAAGTGGTTCAAACAAAGAGTAACGTCGACAATCAGTTTAATGAATCAAGTTCTAGCAAACTTGGATCATATGTAAACAGTGTTGTCATACCAGACCTTGGTAAGCAAGAAATAACGAACTATGTAGTCACGAATGAAGATTGTGATGGCGTAAGTGGTTTTTCTGATCATCAGTGGCGTGTAATCAAAAGCTTTTTGAATGCTAACAAGGAGGACTCAACTGGAAAACATGTATGGTAAGTCCTCACTATGTCCATCTGTTCATTCATGGATAATGGATACTGGGGCTTCTCACAATTTGACAAGAAGGTTTGATATATTGACTAATATAAGAATATGGATCCGATGATGGTTATTTTGGCTGATGAAAGAGAGAAATTTTCTTTCTTAGAAGGAACTATTAGACTTGGAGAATATTTAGTGATGAAGTTGGTATATTTTGTTGAGATATTTCAGTCAGATTTGATCTAAATGGCATAGTTGATGGATGAGAATCAATGTGTGTATCAAGTTCCTGATCGTTTTCTTGTTGTTTAGGACCGATGTACCATGATGGTGACTAGGGTGGGTAAACGAGTATAGGGCACATTTCATTTCAGGTGTATGGAGTATGCGGCCCAGGTTTCAATATAACTAAATAAGAGTCATGAGTTGTGGCACAACACAATGGGAAACCTCTATGTGAAGATCGTTGGTGTACTTCCATTTATTTTTATTTTAGTTTCTACAAAGTTAAATAAGTATGATGTATGCCTTAGAGAAAAGTAGACAAGAAATTGTTTTCCAAATAGTTTTCAGGATTTTTGAGTTGATTCATGTTGTCAGTTGGTGACTATATTTTTTAGTGTCTCATTTTGGTGCACGATTCCTTTTAACAATTATTAATGATTACTCAAGAGGAGTATGATTTTATTTGTTGAAAGATAAAAGTGAGGCAACAAAGTACATTAAAGAATTCTTTGCTTGAACAAAAAGACAGTTTGATTCACGGGTTCAACACATACAAAGTGACAACAGTTCTAAATTTTTTACACGAGACATCGTGTGTTGGTACTCCACAAAAAAATAGAAGAATGGAATGGAAATATAGGCATATTCTCAATGTTACAAGAGCTTTACGTTTCCGAGGCCACTTTCCTCTTGAGTTTTGGGGTGAGCATCAGTTGATAGATGCATATTTAATCAATCGCACACCAATTGATGTTCACAACAATCTCACGCCTTATAAGTTTTTGTACAACAAATCCCCTATATATGACCATCTTCATGTTCTTGGTAGCATATGTTATGCTCATATACAGAACCAAGGAGGAGACAAGTTTGCTCCAAGAAATAGGTGTGTTTTCATTGGGTATCCACATGGGAAGAAAGGATGGAGGCTATATGATCTTGAGAAGTTTGAGTTTCTTGTTTCAAGAGATGTAGTATTTGTGGAAGACAAATTCCTGTTTCAGGTTGAAGACAAGAAACCAAATGTTACAGACATTGTTGTTCCATTATGGACACCAATGTCAAATTTTGCATATGAAAATGACCAATCACTTCACCTCTACCTTGTCTACACACATATTCGATTTATGAGGTTGGCTCAACAAGTCAGCAACAACATATTACAACACTGGTATCACAAACTCCCCTGCCTACAAGAAACAATATTCAAAAACTACACACACCACATGAACCTACACTATACTTGTTGTTACTCAACCACTGGTTACTGCAGAATTCGAACAACTTTGCTGCGGTTATCGACGATGCCAGGCACCTGTTGCATTACATGACTATGTTATGAACTCAATACATAGTAAAAAACCAAAACCATATGAACTTGCAAAATATGATAGTCTACATAGATTTAGGGCTCCTTACATTGCCTTTGTTGCGATAATTATGGAGAATGCATAACCTAAAAAATTATCTGAAGCAATGTAGTAAACGTTGAATATGGTGCTCTTGAAGAGAATAAAACATCGACAGAGGAAAATCTTCTACCATGCAAAAAGGCAATTGGATGTCAATGGATTTTAAAGATCAAATTCAACTATGATGGGACTTTTTAGGGATATAATGCAAGGCTAGTTGCCATGAGAAAAAGTCTAAGATCTAGAATATATTCAGGTACTTGTCGGATCGATTCCTCTAATTTTGATTAGCATTCGAGTTCTTGATTTCTTGTCATTTTAGGATTCGACTTGTAGTCATTGTCAAATGATTTTTCTATGTTGTGGGTAGTAAATTATTAAATCGTTTGTTATTTTTTCTTTTTCAACAAGTTAAAACTATTAAGCCAAAGATCTTATTAAGTTGTGGGTAATAAGATACTGCACCTGTTGTCAATATGTAGACTTTGTATTACAACGTTTGTAAGCCATGTATAATGAAGTTATCAAATAGTCTGTTGTTCTTTTGCATCCAACAAAATAAAATCATAAAGCCGCAAGGTCTTTTTAAGCCATGGATAGTAAGATAATAGACTTATTTTGTCAATGTATAGACTTTGTGTCATAACCTTTATAAGTCGTGGTAAAAAAAATAAGGATTTTGTGTTTCACGTTGGTCTTTGCATCAAGATTTCATGAAGCTTTGATATCATATCCTCCACGTTTCATCCACCAAATTTGTCTCACTTAAGGATTTATCGCTTGTTGTTCTAAGGCATGAATTGTTTAAAAAAGCACATAACTTTTTGTCTCAAGAATTATTTCACCCGTTTGTCATTTCCATCATTTCTAGTAAATTATTTAAGAATTACTTACAGTTCTCAATCGGTCTTAAGCCATTTACTATGATACCTTTAGACCTTTTCAAGCCATAGGTCGAACAAATCTATATTCAATATAGTCTCGCCATTCACACTTTCTAAAACGTTAATTGTTTTCTAACTTTGTCGTTAAAAGTTTACTCAGTTGTGGGTACATGTAATATATTAAATTCGACACAAAGTCTCTGTCTTAAGATCTTTTAAGCCATGGGTCATATTCTTCATTATATCCACCAAATCTGTCTTTTCAAATTGTTGTCATTTTTTCGTTCTAACAAGTAGAAACCCAACCCTTCTTTGTATTTAAACTTTCTAAATCGTTGATTGTTTTTCCCCATTGCATCTAAAGAAGTCCAAAACCATGTATACTAACTCGGATTTTCGTCTCGGGCTAAGACTTTTATAAGTCATGGCTTTTTAGTTTTTGCCTCGAACCTTAATCAACCAAATCTGTATCATAACTCAACATCTTTGACTTAAACTTTTTTTACTCAGCCATGGGTACATGTAAAATATAAAAAATGTTTTCAATTTCATCTTTGCCTTAAGACTCTTTACTAAGCCGTGGGGGTATCCGAAATCCTAGTTTTCTTAATACTTTATTAAGTCGTGGCTCTGTATTTTCCATTCAATCCAACAAATCAAGAGTCGATCATATTATCTTTCCGTCAACTACAATCCTTGATAAGGCATGCACTACCACCAATGAATCGATTCACTTAGCAACTTTGTTGTAGACAATGTCATATAAATTTTTGGGATAAGAATGAATATAGCCAAGTCTTAGAAATATCTATTGATAGTGTCTTAGTCGAATTAGTAATCAACAAGACTTTGTATTTAAAGAATTTAATCATAGACAAAAGAGCGTATTTAACATATAATTGCACATTTTGAAATGTATACACCTTCATAATGCAATACCTGAGTATAACAAGTCCTTTTCGTGTGTATGAAAAACCTTTTTCCACCAGGGTTGCACTGAAATGATAAAAGAACATACGGCACTAGATGCCAAGAGAAAAGTTTGTTTATATATGGAACTAGAAACAACATATTTAAGAGAGAAAGAAAGTACCTTATAGTCTCAACCTTATCATCATGACCACTTCTTTCTCCAAAAGCGCACCATATAATCCTGAGAATCCATTACCGCACCAATATAGTCATCTGGTGTAAGCAGCTCAATTTGTATGTTATCATTTTGTAGTAAGAAAATGTAATTTTGCATAATTTGTGATGTGAAACTATCATTATTTGTACAACAGAAAAGATAACCAAAACATATGGCTCTTTGACTGACTTCCTTTGCCATGGATCTGGAAGCCGAGATGGATTAGTGCACAAAGTCTGCATTAAAATTAATCTCATAGGTACTAAGGCTCTAGATATCAAGATAGCAATACAATAGAATGAAATTTTCAGGAAACAAACAATAATATGTAAATGCGTAGGATTGAGAGGAAAGTACAGTATCACCAGTAATAGTGTTCACCCTATAAACAACACTTTGAGCTATGGAAATTGCAGTATCACCGGTAACATTGTTCACCCTATAACATATACTCCCTCTCTAGCCTTTCCTGTGAAGAAAAATTTACTAGAGTAAGAATTGAAGAGTGATATAATTTGCTTGCCGGAGTGTAATAGATGGCAGTAATTCATCAGGGAGGAAACTGTAAATATGTTGATTATGCATATACTAAATATACTAACACATAATTACAGAAAAATTCGTCTTTCAATTCACTTTTTTTTTATCATTATAACAAATTTTCAATCAGTATGATGCACCAAAAACATTTTGAAACAGAAAGAGTGAAACATATATGACCTACATAATTTTTATGTAAAGAAGACCCAAGAATCCGCATATGATGGTCACAAACCGGTCCAATATACAATGGTCACAATAACTTAGGAGTATGACGCACCAAAAATTGTTTGGTTCGGTTTAAACCGAATGTCCAGCTCCACTTAGGAGTGTTAATAATTAATGACATTTAAAAATAATTTATTAAACACTTTCTCACCATGTTGCTACTCTCTTGCCGTTTCAGTATACTCGATTTTCTTTTTTATATTGTTTATAAACTCTACCAAATATTCATTCATCTCAAAACTTTATTCTACACTTCTTTTTAGCCATCATCTGAATACAAAGGGTCGAGTAGGAGGATTGCTTGAAGTAGTTGGTGAGTCTACAACTCAAATTACGTAGATGAACAAAAATAGTGATGAGCCTATGAGGACAACATGAAAATGAAACTACAACTTTTGACTATTTGAGAGAGGAACATGGGTGTTAAAAAATAGTAGACTAGTTGTTTTTTTTTTTTGTTGTGGCTTAAATTGTTTATGTAAATAACAAAAAACTCTTTTTAAAAGAGCTTTCTGGTAGAAAAAAGCTTTGTTTTCGTTAAGAAATATAAAAAGTAAATATGAGTGAGTTCCTTTGAAGTGAAATTGTATTAAGCTTTATATACTCTTGTAAACTAACTTGATGGATTTTAATGTTACTTTATAGCAATCTTCAAGTACATTAGAAAAAGTTTTTGTGCTTCGTTCATATGCATCGTTCTTACCAGAATAACTTATATAGCAAAACATAGTAAATACAATGTTGGCACACAAGCTCCAAACATAAAGCATAGAGATAAAAAAAAAATAAAGACAAAAAATTGATTACAAAAATGGGTAGATTAAACACTGAACTTGCTCGGCTTCAAATTAAACATCAAATATCTAGTTGACTTTTAAAATAAACCACCAATTTTGTGTTGACCACGCAGTTTAACCATGTCGTTAACTCAATTAACAGAAATCTTTAACCCCGTTTCGTGTCGTTAATGAAGTCTCGTTTAATGAAACACTACGTTTTATTTATCTATAAATGGATAGAAAATCGAAGTGAATGAATGAGAAACCCTTATTGACCAAAAATCCCCAAATCGATCCATCCCTTTTCCCATAGTTGAATCAATCGAAATGCCTAGAAGAAAAGGCGAAGCAAGGCGAATGTGGATCCCAACCAGCAGACTTCTTCAATAGATACATTGGGAAAGCTAGGAAAAAGCCATTATTGGACATGCTAGAGGATGTTAGACAGTAGTGCATGGTAATGAATGAAAAAAGAAGTAGGCTTGCTGAAAGGTTGAAGGCAAAATTTTTAAAAAAGAGCACATGATGAGATGGAGAAGATGATTCAGGGTTCACATGCTTGCACTATTTTGCTCTCAACAATCCGTTTGAAGTTGAAGTATGTGGAACAAGCTTTAGAGTTGACATGAATGACAGGACGTGTGGGTCTAGAAAATGGCAGATGACAGGAATTCCGTGTATCCATGGAGTAACTATCATCATAATTTTAAGAAAGAAGGTAGATGACTTTGTGAGTGATTACTATTTGGCTCAGACTTGGCGTGACGCATACAACGACAAAATTGGACATGTACAAGGTATGTTACTGTGACCAAGAATGAATCAAATAGGAGTTTTGCCACCACCATGGAGAAATGCAATCTCGGGAGGCCAACAAATTATGCTAGAAAGAATGGAAGAAATGAAGCTTCGTCGTCATCTTGTAACACAAGAATGTCAAGTCGACTTCGAGTGATCACTTGTTCTAACTACAGGGAGGAAGGTCATAATAAGACCTCTTGTAAAAACCCAAGACGTGAGAGATCACTAAAGTAGAGAAGATGAAGACCAAGGAGGATTCAAGTTCGGATTTTTTTTATTGTTAACACAAGTTCCATATTCTTATTGCTCGTATTGTATTTTTTAAAGTTCCATCTTTATTTTTTTCTTGTTGTGTGCAATTAGGAAACACAAGGTACATAAGACACTCAAAGAACGTAAGACACACAAGGGACACCATCACAATAACAAATTCGAATTCTTCCATAAGTGTTGTAAGGAAGATTTTGTTTCGGCATCTATTATTTTGTTTTAAAGACATCTTTATGTTCTGTTTTAAAGATATCCCTATGTTCTGTTTTAAAGAAATCTCTATGTTCTATTTTAAAAACATCTCTCTGTTTTCTATGAATTATTTGCTTATATTTTGAATATTGCCTTTTGTCACTTCAAGTTCAGATTTCTTTGTTGTTGGAAATTGAATTTTATTTGCTTCAATCAATGTTATTTGCTTCTATTTTGAATGTTTGGTACATGTTCCATTTTGTTTAGATATTGGAGTCAACTTTGTTTTTATATAATCCAAATTACTTGATAACATAACCAAAAGGAAACAACAAAAATACATTGAGTTCAACCACACACCTAACACAACAGAAACTCAAAACTCCTTTACTTCATCACACGCTTAACAATAACATGAGTTTTTCATTAACCATGTACCTAACACAATAGATACTGACCAAAATCAAGAAGAAAGTACCCACAATCAACGACCACTTTGTCTTCTTCTTCAGTTGTTCAATGGAAATTTTGGTCTTATCCAACTCTTCCTTGAGTTCTTCGATCACAACTTTTATATCTTCGAGCTCACATTTGGCAGTCGGCAAAGTAGCTTCAACTTCTTCATAAACCGCATCTTCAACCTATTTAAATGAAGAAATTTCATGATTTTGTCGAGTAAGAAGACTCAAGAGAGTGAGAAACAGCTTGAATGATTGAAGTTTCACTCATTTAAATTAAAATGGAAATCAAAAATACAAAATCTAAATTGAAACAATCTCAATAATATTAAAATCGAAGTCTTCCTAAATACATTGGTGAATCCAATTTACCAAAAATGGCAGATTAAACTTTCAACTTTTACTTAGACTCTCTAAACACCTAATTATGTTGACTTTTCAATTAAATTATTAATTTTTGTTGACTAAGCTGAAATTACCTTACCACGACAATGATTCAAGCCAACTCCCAACATAAAGCTACCCTTAAAGAAATTTTAGAAGTATATAGAGCACCTTTGAGCAAATATTAATGTGCATAAATATTCTATCACCTTTGGTTCAAAGATTAACATCCGCAACATCAAATAGACATTCAAGCTCTACTACGTATTTATAACCTGGGAGGGCATGTAAATATCTAAGCTTTCCCTAATGCTTTAGGTGCTCAGAGAAAGAGTTACTCTTCTTTATCAAAGAAAATCTCAAATCAGTGAGAAACAACTTGAATGATTGAAGTTTCACTCATTCAAATTAAAATGGAAATCAAAAATACAAAATCTAAATTGAAACAATCTCAATAATATTGAAATCGAAGTCTTCCTAAATACATTGGTGAACCCAATCTACCAAAAATGGCAGATGAAACCTTCAACTTTTACTTAGACTCTCTAAACACCTAATTTATGTTGACTTTCCAATTAAATTCTAAATTTTTGTTGACTTTCCAATTAAATTCTAAATTTTTGTTGACTAAGCTGATATTACCTCGTGATGCAATAATTTAACTATCTCAAATATCCTACTGCATTATCATCGTTGCAATACAGAAAGGGTCAATCCAATGGGAGAGGAACTAGCAATTAGGATACGATTCAACTTATCTAATTCAAGCCAATTCATATATTGATTATACTATCAACCTATTGAGTAAATAAACTATCAAACAACCAAAGCAAACAGGAATAAGAAATACAGAACCAGAATCAGATAGCAATAAGGAGAACAGAAACAAAACGATACAAAGCACTAAAAAGCAAGAGTAAATCAGTAGGGTAAGCAGGTCTCAAGGATGGGAATCATGGATTAGTGAAGCTCCTTAATCTACCAAAGATGCTAACAAAACTCAAACAGAGGTAATCTCTAGATAGCAAGTTCACAAGTAAATGAATCCATTCTCATGGCAAACAATCTCAACCA
>OVAX01001297.1:0-48637 GCA_900406405.1 Lepidium africanum | reverse complement strand
GGGTGGATTTGTTTTTCGGATAATGCATATGGAGATTGTCAGGGAGCGCGACAGATTCGGCTAAGTCTCTCGGCATTGCACTCGGAGGTGGAAGCTGTGTTATGGGCAATGGAGTCTCTGCTCCTTTACCAGTTTTTAGTTGTGGAGTTAGCTACAGATTGTTCGGACGTTCTGAAGTTGTTCCTCCATCCAGAAGATTGGCTGGCGTTTCAACCTTATCAGGAGGACTTCGTTAGGTTGAGGTCTCTTTTTAGTGCTTTTTCTCTTCATGTAATCCCGCGCTCTCTAAATCATAAGGCTGATGCTCTAGCTCGTTCTTCGAGGGAGTCACCTAATGGTATAGAAGTGTAACTTATCCGTTCCCCTTTTTGGTAATATATAAATATGAGTTGATAAAAAAAAAAAACATAACTATTTAAATAAAATTTTTATTTTAAATCTTAAGAACTATATATATATATATAATTGTATATATATGTGAAAAAATGTGATGCGGTTGACCCAACGGTTCACCCGGTTCGACCAGTGACCCGGTGACTTTGAAGGCAATACTTTGAGCATTGTGAGTGAGATCTGTAACTTCACGACAAAAAGAAACAACAATGCTGTGAAGACGAGTGTTCAGATTTTGTGTCTTTCATTTGTGTATTAGGGGAGTGATTAGAGATCAAGTGAGAGATTGCTTAACTAGATTAGTTCGGGGTTTTTCAATGAGTTTTGAGTAAAATAAAATCTGAGAATTGTTCTTGTAAGAAGAAAAAATTTATCTAGTAAAAAACGTAGTGGTACATAGTTAACAAAATTATGATATCTAGAAAATCCTCTAAAATTGCAGACAAGAAAGTATGTTTTGTGATTAAAAGTTATAGGAATCAAAGATAAAGAAAAAAAGTTGAACAAAGTCTGGAGACGTGCAAAATCTACTATGTAAAGTAGGAAGCTGGCTCGTCATCGGGTTCATCCAACATCTTCACCATCTCAGCAGAATCGATAACAAGTTCCACTTACGAGATATGGAGATAAATAAGGCTAGACATCGCCCATAAAAGAGCATCGACCTCCAAATAAAGAGGAGAAAGATTACGGAGGATTCCGCGCGTTCCCACGCAGATCTTGTGGATATTATTTGGGAAACAAAATCAACCAAGACTCAAAAATAGTTCAAAATTTTTTCATGAGGCATCAATGAAACATACGAAACTATTGCCGGAGGTCTAGGTAATTTTTTCTCCCGCAAAGGCCTTGAACTTGGAGACACCACTGCAATTTGGGTAGTTCCTGTTTACCCTAGACAATGTCTTTGCCCCTAATTCTGCAAATTGGACTATATTTTTAGGATCTCGGTCCAGATTAGAAAAGATTCCAAATAAACCATACCAATCATGGAAAGCTCAATATATTAATCCTATAAAGTATTCTCCAACAAATGTTGCTCAAATTGGAGTACATCGATGAGCTTGGAAAAGAATCAATCTCTGAAAGAATTTTAGAAAATGCCCAAACCTAAATTATCGGTAGACATCTGAACAGTAAGTGATTAACTTTTTTTACATGTTTCACAAGTGTCTTTCAACATTTTTGTTAATAGTCATATTTTGCAGACAATTTAATGAAAGTGTCATCAAACAGGAAAAATACATTTTAAAATATTTTAGAGAGATATGAGAATCCGACAAAAAAAGAGATATGTGGATACGAATATCAAAATAGTGATAATATCCAAATTCATCAAATCATTGTGATTTTGGATTTGTGTTCATTTTAATTATTAAACCCAAGACAAATTCCTGAAGAGCGAATTTGTGATTGTCAATATTCGGAAACATTATTCTCTTCATACTAGAATGAACCAAACGACAATCAACATATTGGTGGAAAGCCCTAGTGGTATAGATTTCAGATTAGTTTGTTCATCTAGATTCGGATGTGGAATTCATCAGAAAATTGCATTTTAAGGCGGCGATTCGTAATAGTTTTATCATGCAAAACAAAAAACAAAATTAAATTAAATTAAAGAATATATATATTAAAAAAAATATTTGCGTAAATTCCTAAAATATGTAATGCAACTTAGATACTTCTACAAAATAAAATTTAAAATTTTATTATATTAAAACATATATCAAATAATAAAATATATTTACATTAAACTATCATAAATTTTTAAAGTAAAAATTGTATTAAACTAATTTAAAATGGTTTTATATTAATCAAAAAAATTGTATTACCTTTCCAAAAAAATTGTATTACCTCAAAAAAAAAAAATTGTATTATATGTAAACCATATGCAAAATAAAAAATCAACATGTGTAAAACAAATTAAAAAGTTTTAGAATACTTAAATTACCGAAGAGATTGCAAATTGATTACTTATTTTCATTACCAAGCCAAAATAAGAAAGACAAACATGACCCTCCATCACCATTTATTCAGAGGTTAAAAACAATTTAGTATCCTGATACAGCTGGGCTTCTATAGTAACATAAATAGATTAAGAAGAATAGAATAAGGAAATAAATTAGATAAGATGAGAGATAAGATGAGAAAGGAGGCGGATTAGATCTGAATAATACATAAGATAATGTTTCCAAAGTTTAGGGTTGGACTTAAATACCAATATAACTTTACAAAACGATAACGTATTAATAAAGTACTTAAACGACATCACTTTATATATTTAAATTAGTAGGATTATTATTCTTCATCTGATCGAGATCAACTCTCACATATCCCAGGTGTTTCCTTTTAGCATAGCCACTTCTTTGATTAAGCCTCTGTGTCCTCAGCTTCTTCTTCATCATAGCCAAGGGGAATGCTAACTTATCAATACCTCCTCCAATAGAAGACACCTTGTCCTCAAGGTGAAATTATGGATACTTAATCATCAATGATCCAACATCTTCCCAAGTATTTTCACAGCTAGGAAGTCCTTTCCATTTAACCAAAACTTCTGCTTTTTTGGTCTGATTAGAACGTCGAATAGCCAACACTGTTTTGGGCTCAGTAACCCACTCTTGATCTCGATTCAACACCTGCGAAATTTCCTGAGCAAACTTATCACTTGGTATGGCTTTCTTGAGCTGGGAAATGTGAAAAACTAGATGAATAGCATTGTGTTGTGGTAGCTTCAAACGATAAGCAACAACTCCTATCCTCTTCTCAATCACATATGGGCCAAAATATCTGGGAGAGAGCTTCTCATTGTATCTTACAGCCATTGATCTCTGTCAATATGGACGCAATTTTACGTAGACAGAATCACCCACACTGTACTCGACATCTCTCCTGTGTTTGTTAGCGGATTGCATCATCTTGGCTTGAGCATTGCCAATGTTTTCACGCACCTCTGCTATCAGCCCATCACGTTCTCTTATCAAGGTTTCCACCTGCGCATTTGTAGTGGGAATATCGCCATAACGTAGTAGCTTAGGAGCTTTGAAGGGAGTCATTTTAATTGCAGAGTGGTAAGACGTGTTATAAGAATATTCAGCCCAAGCGAGCTAATCCATCCATGAACGTGATTACTTCCCACAAAACACCTTAAATACGTCTTGAGGCATCTGTCTAACACCTCGGTCTGCCCATCAGTTTGCGGGTGATATGCTGTGCTTTTGTCCAACTTCGAACCTTGTAACTTAAACAACTCAGTCAAAAAATTGCTTCCAAAGACTTTATCCCTATCAAACACAATTGTCTCTGGAAATCCGTGTAAACAAACGATCTCTTTCATAAAAAGCTCTTCCACAACTTTAGCTGAAAAAGGATGCTTCAATGCCAAGAAGTGTGCAAACTTACTGAGGCGGTCTACACAACCAGTATGGTATCTTTTGATTGAGAAAACGGCAGTCCTTCAACGAAATCCATACTAATGTTTGACCATATCTGAAGAGGAATTGGTAAGGGTGATAACAAACCTGCAGGAGAAAGAGTTGAGTACTTGTTAGTTTGGCAAACTCCACACTGCTCAATGTACCTTCCAATATCCTTTTTAATTCCTCTCCAATATACTTCTCTAATCATTCTTTTGTAGGTCTTATAAACACCCTCGTGTCCGCCAATTGGACTATTATGAAATTGCTGCAAGAGTGTTGGAATTAACGTAGAAGTATGTGGAATTACCACAACTTCCTCCTTCATCAACAACCATCTTTCATGTGAAAACCTGCAACCTTCAGTCCCCCATCATTCGACTGTTTAAGAATTCTTTGATAGTCAGCATCAGTCTCTACCTGCTATTTAACCATCTCGAGGTTTAGAGTTCCCGGAGCAATCAGTTGGAATTTACAAATCGCTTCAAATTCTTTTCTTGATAGCGCATCCGCCACCTTATTATCCACCCATGACTTGTACTCAATCACATAATCTAGACCTGCTAGTTTTGCTGCCCACTTTTGTTGATCACCTACCAAGTTCTTTTAATCAAGCAAATATTTTCAAACTTCTTTGGTCGGTCTTGATTACAAACCTCCTCCCACGAAAGTAGTGTTTCCACTTGTTTACTGCAAACATTATAGCAAGCAGCTCCCTCCCATAAACTGATTTACTTTTTCCTTTTCCTGAAAAGCTTGACTTATAAATGCCAAAGGCCTCTTGTTTTGTGACAGAACTGCCCCGATTCCTGCACCAGAAGCGTCAGTTTCGATCACAAACTCATTATAATTTGGCAAACTCAAAGTAGGAAGCTCATCCATAGCTCTTTTAAGTGTTTGGAAAGCCTTATATGCCTCTTCATTCCATCCAAAACTGTTCTTTTTCAACTGAGAAGTAAGAGGTTTTGCTATTTTCCTGTAGTCTTTGACGAACCTTCTGTAATACCCAGTCAGCCCTAGAAATCCTCTTAGAGCTGTAACTCCTGTTGTTACTGGCTACTTAATCATCGCTTCCACTTTCGTCTTATCCGCAAAAACTCCTTCTTCAGAGATAATATGGCCCAAGTAAGATATATCCCTCTGTCCAAAAGAGCACTTTTTTCCTTTGCTACAAACTGATGTTTTCGCAACATTTCCAGCATCAAGCTTAAGTGCCTCACATGCTCATCTATGCTCTTGCTGTTGACAAGTATCTCGTCAAAGAAGACAAGTACAAAGCTGCGTAAATAGGGTCTAAACACATCATTCGTCACACTTTGAAATGTTGCCGGTGCATTAGTAAGTCCGAACGATATTACTAGGAACTCATAGTGTCCCTCATGAGTCCTAAAGGCAGTCTTGTGCGTGTCCTCCTTCTTGACTCTTATTTGATGATAACTGGACTTTAAGTCCAATTTAGAAAACACACTGGCCCCTTGCAGCTCATCTAACAGCTCCTTAATCATTAAAGGGGATATCGGTCCGGTATGGTTACCTTATTGATTGAACAATAGTCCACACAAAATCTTCACCCTCTATCCTTCTTCTTGACCAACAAAATCGGGCTGGAAATAGGACTTATACTTGGTTTAATTATTCCTGTGTTCAGCATCTCTCGCAAAAGCTTCTCTATTTTATTCTTTTGGGTGAAAGAATATTTGTAGGGTCTGTTATTAATCGGTAAAGTACCTTCTTGTAAGGTTATAGCATGCTCACGAAATCTCGCAGGAGGCAATCCTTCAGGCTGTCTGAACACATCGCTGAACCTTTCAATCAACTTACTTATCTCCCCATGTAAAGGTCCCTTAACTTCTGTCTTGGTTCCTTGAAATAGTGAGGTCAGTTCGAACAGACAGGCTATTTCACTGTCCTGCAAATGGTTCTGAATCCCCTTCACTGATACTTGTTTCATATGCAGTGCAGGATCCCCATTCAAAGTAACCCACACACCATCGATCTTCCACCTCAACCTGTGTTGACCCCAGTTGGTGCGGGTTTCACCTAGGGAAGCTAACTAATTGTATCCGAGGATAACATCTATATCTTCCCTTAATGTTATTCCCTGAACCAGTAAATCTACCTTACACCTCCTATGACCAGGAACCAAATGTCATGTACCTAAACGGACTCTGAAACCTTTAGTCTAAACCACGGTTAATCCCAAATTGTTTTTCAAACGATGAGAGATAAAATTAGTTGTTGCTCCAGAATCAATTAGCACCATCACTTCTATACCATTAACAGTACCAATCACCCTCATGGATTTTCGGTAGAAACTCCCATTATCGCACACAGATCCAAATCTTCAATAATCTCTTTTTCTTCATTCTCCTGTGGATTAGTGTTTGGCTCATTAGAGGGTTCTTCCCCATCAAGTTCTTTCAACTCTAGTGCTCTCAATTTCTGTGAGACACGACATTTATGACCCATGAAAAACCTTTCCCTACAATGTCGGCAAGGATTAGGATTTCCACTATTCTTTCCCTTATTGAGTCCAGCGGGACTCATTGCTTCATGACCCCTTTCAAGATAACGCCTCTGCCCAGTAACACCTACTTCCCTTGTAACCCAATTGTAGTTTCTTCCACCTGAGTAGTTGTTATTAGGATTTCTAATCAGTCTGTTATGAAACTGATTCCTCTGTGACACGATCTTCTCCCCCATTTTGGCGTCCTCTATCATCTCATCCATACCCATGGGTTTGCATAGAAGTAATATTTCCTTAATGTGAGGCTTTAATCCACTTAAGAACATCGACTCTAGCAAGTTCTGCGCTATATATGGAAGCTCACCAGAGAGATCTTCAAATAATTCCAGATATTCAGTGACTGTGCCATCTTGTTTAAGCTCTACCAACTGACCCATAGCGTCAAATCCTCGAGCAGCCTTAAAACTTCTCGTAAATCTCAATTTAAAGTCCTCCCAGTCTGTATAGTCTCTGCGATCTTGAGTATTATAGGACCATGTGCAAGCGGTTCCGGTCAAGCATGGTAGTGCATCATCCAGCTTATCTTCTTCTTCAGTCTTGTTATGGATGAAGCATTTTTCCACGAGCCAATCAACTAGGTTATGGCCTTCATAAAGTGGTAAATCCATCGGCTTAGACAAAGCTTTCGAAACCCTTCTAAAATCATCTTCCTTAACCTTGCCTGTGTCATTCACGGTTAAGTCCAACAGAGGCATATTAGGAGTGGGTAAAAGTCCATCACCTCTGTTTTGCTCAGGAGGTGTGTAGGGTTCAGAGATAGCTATCCATTTCAGTTTAGCGATGGGGTTTGTACTGCTTGCTGGAGTTTCTTCAACATAAAGTGAACCATCCTTCTTCAACAAATGTTGTATCGATTCCATTAACCAGGCAATATTCTTGTCCAATTTTTTGACCTTTTTATCCATATCTTCCACCTTTTGGTCTATAGCCGAGATCTTCAACTCATTCACCTTCTGAAACTCATATGTGTTCTTCTCTAGCTTTAAGACGTGAGCTTCAAGAAGTTGGGCTGGATCTTGCGAATCCATGGAAGTAGAAGACTCAATGTGTCTTTGATCTGGTTTTGAGCCCATTACTGTGCTCTGATACCACCTTGATACAGCTGGGCTTCTACAGTAACAGAGATAGATTAAGAAGAATAGACTAAGGAAATAAATTAGATGAGATGAGAGAAAAGAGGAGAAAGTAGGGGGATTAGATCTGAATAATGCATAAGATAATGTTTCAAAAGTTTAGGGTTGGACTTAAATACCAATACCCCTTTACAAAACGATAACATATTAATAAAGTACTTATATGACATCACTTCATATATTTAAACTAGTAGGATTATTATTCTTCATCTGATCGAGATCAACTCTCACAGATCCCAGCTGCTTCCTTTCAGCTTAGCCACTTCTTTGATTAAGCCTCTGTGTCCTCAGCTTCTTCTTTATCATAGCCAAGGGGAATGCTAACTTATCACATCCTTATTCATCAGTAACAATCGTTGGTGAGATGAAAAAATATTTACATACCTTGTTAAATAAAATTGAGTGAGCAATAAAACTATTGTAGCGTGTAAACTCGTAGAGTGGAGGTATTTCATAGCTTGGGTTATTTGACACAATAGCATCACATACAACTAACAATATAGCCTGTCTAAATGAAGCCTTTCAGTGTACAGTCAGAACCAAGAATGCTAAACATGCAGCCTTTTTCAATCAGTTATAATGCACCAGTCATGACACATTAACCAACAATGAAGCCTCTTCGATCTCAGTAAAAAAGAAGAAGAAGCAGAAGAAATGAGTCTCGTACGATTTCGAAATAAACAATGAGCAAGAGTTGCATTCGGCATGAAGTCTGCAATCAAAACTTTCTCATCTTTCTTGCAGCAATATCTGACTAACTAACAAGTTTCCGATGCCTTAGTTTACCAACTCGTAGTGCCCCTTCCAAAAGAAACCCAAGAAATGGAATCAAAACACATCGTGAATAGTAAATTTGTTGAAGATTAACAGGAGATTAATGCACCTCAAATACAAAACGAGGCCAAGACGAATCCATGATTCTCTTGATGCGACCAAATTGTCATTTAAACTACCTTTATAAACTATATCGAGAGATTCTTCTCCTTTCTCTGAAATAATATGGTTAAAATTTTTGGTGGCATTCCTTATTTCGGAAAACCAGAACTCTTGATGATATAAATATAGCAAGGCTCCATCTCTATCTCATTATAATTCTATTTTTGGTTTAGTATTTTGGGTTAAGCAATGTAATTTCACTTTTGGTTAACGTTTGGTTTATTCATCGTACTCACGCTTTATGTACTGAGGAGAATATTCAGTAAACTTTATGAATACACAAATCATTTTATCTTTCTCTCTCTATTTTGTTACATCTTTTATCATCATCCACCATTGATTTCTAGAGCTTCAAGGTAACTATTCTTGCTCTCAAGGTTATCTTCGAGCCTATTAGTCCCTGTTTTCGGTTTCTGTAAGAGAAACTCTACATAGGAATCTATCTATCTTCTGATTATTGTATTATTGGTATCAAAGCCATCGCTTCCTCGAATCCATGGCTGAAACAAGAGCTCACTCGATGATTGAGATGAACAAACAGCTTGAAGCAGACTTAGGTGAAACAAATGGAGATTGTTGAAGCTTCAAAAGCTTCATCGGAGGCTATGATGATGTCGTTCAGTAACCAGCTTATAGAGATCTGTAAAATACTATAGCTGAGCTACGTCCGCTTCCACCAAATCCTCAGAAACAACCGATTATTCATGGATATTCCTCATCGGCTGTTTATACCTCCGATTAACCACACTTGCTTCAACCAGAATCACTTGATTTGGCTTTTCACAGCACCAAATCTCACGATTCAGGCCAAAACTCGAACAATAGACTCACCCAGTTAACTAAAATGGGTTTTCCAATGTTTGATGGATATGAACTTAAGGACTGGGTTTTCATGACTGAGCAATTTTTTCGCCTAGATCGAATGGAAGAGGGATAGAAAGTTCAACTGGCTTTCATACACATGACTGGCAAAGCCCAACAATGGTTCATAAATTATATCGATGGAAGGTTTGGAGTCTATCCTTCTTGGACTTATTTGGTTGTTGCTTTGACATCACGGTTCGATAGAACTTTCTTGGATCCCAGATCTGAGTTAATTTGTGCTAAGCAAGATGGTGATTGTATTGATGATTATCTGGATCGTTTTAAGGTTGATCCTACCTCTATTGCATTCATTGAGCATTTTTCTCACCAACATGAACCCACAACTAGCTTATCATACACGTTAGTGATGTGGCTAAAGCTACAAAAATAGCACAAGATGCATGAGTTATACCTTTCTGACTCACCTAAAGCATATAGAGTTCCCTTCAGTCCTTCGAACAAATCATATACTCCACAATCAAACCACCACATAAACACACCAAACCAAAATCCGCCAATTTTGTCCCACAATGATCCACAAAAGTTGCCATATACACCACCTAATTCTACTCACAGAAACATACCGAATAGACCTATTTGTAAGTTTACATTTACTAAGATACAGGATCGTAAGGCAAAAGGCCTTTGTATGTATTGTGATGAAGCTTTTACTCCTGGCCATCAAGCTAAACATCACAGGACTGAGTTTTATATGATGGAAGCTGAAAATGTGGAAGTTGAGGAAGAGGAAATTCATGTGTGAGAGGAGGTTACCACAATACCTTCTGTCACAAATTCAGAACCAATACTGGTTTTATCTTGTCATGCTCTTACTGTCCACACTTCATTTCACTGTGTGAGATTAACTGGATATTGTGGCAAGAAGAAGTTGCATATTTTTATTGATCCAAGAAGCACACATAAATTCTTGGACTACAATATAGCCAAAGAATTGGGCTGCAGTTTGGAACCTATTGGGCTTATGAAGTTGTTTGCTGCAAGTGGCCCATTATATACCAAATACAAGGTCAAAGAATTTACGTGGAAGGTTCAGGGTTATACTCTCACAATTGAAGTAAGATTCTTGAATCTGGATTTTTGTGACTTTGTGTTGGGAGTACAGTGGTTAGTGACTCTGGGAAAGATTGTCTGGGACTTTAACAATCTGCGAATGGAATTTTCACTTAATGGGACAAAGCATGTGTTTCGTGGGTCTATACTACCAGATAACATAGAGATTAAGAGGGCATCTCTAAATAGACTTCTTCTTCATGAGAATCCAGTTGTTGTGTTTAATATAAGGGAGATAGTACCATATTTTAGTGCAGTTGAGGATGAAGCTTGGCTATGTCACATTTCTGCTACATCATCTGTACATTCTCAGGATCCACGTTTATTGGCACTTCTCTCCTCTTTTGAGGATATTTTCACAAAACCAACATTCTTGCCACCATTTCAAAGGGATTTGATCACAAGATACCGATAGAGGAAAACTCAAATCCGGTTAGTTTGAAGCCCTATAGGTACTCCACAAGGCAGAAAGATGTGATAGATCAAACAATTAAAGACATGCTGAAACAAGGGATTATACAAAACAGTTATAGTCCATATGCTTCACCGGTTGTGTTGGTCATGAAAAAGGATGGTTCTTGGCGCCTTTGCACAAATTTCCGGGGTTTAAATAAGCAAACCATTAAAGATAAGTATCATATTCCACTTTTTGAAAACCTTTTGGATAAACTGGGTGGATCTAAGTACTTCTCCAAATTGGATTTACGTGCTGGTTTTCATCAGTTGCGAATGGATCCGATAGACGAGTACAAAATAGCATTTAAGACTCATTCTGGTCATTATGAGTCTTTCGGCCTTACAAATGCTCTGTGTACTTTTCAAGCCCTCATGAACCACATATTCCAATTTGTCTTACGCCACTTTGTACTAGTCTTTTTTGATGATATCCTTATCTATAGCATAGACTAGAACTCTCACCTAAGGCATTTGAAGGAGGTTTTCTCAATACTACGGCATCAGGAGCTTTATTTGAAACCTTCCAAATGCACATTTGGTGCGCTTACTATTGAGTACCTTGGTCACTTTATCTCGGCGTCTAGAGTTAGTACAAATCTACACAAGATTTCTGTGGTTCAACAGTGGCCAATCCCATCAAATCAGAAATAATTGCGAAGTTTTCTTTGTCTAGCCAACTATTATCATCGCTTTATTCGAGGTTACAACATTCTCGCCAAGCCTCTTACTAATCTGTTGAAGCATAAAAACTTTTCATGGGACAAGACAGCGACTACTGCATTTGATGATCTTAAGAAAGCATTGACATCATCTCCAGTTCTGGTTCTGCCCGATTTCAATAAATAGTTTGTGGTGGAAACTGATGCTTCTATTGGCGGTATTGGAGCAGTATTAATGCAAGACAACCACCCAATTGGGTTTATCAGTCGTGCTTTGGGTCCTAGGCATCAAGAACTCTCTGTATATGAGAACGAACTGTTAGTAGTTGTCCATGCTATCCAATCTTGGTCTGCTTACCTTACTCATCGGCCATTCATTATCAAGACAGACCAGAAAAGTCTAAAGTTCTTGACAGAGAAAAAGGTTACAACTCCTTTTTAACTCTTATGGCTATCTAAATTAATGGGATACACATATGAGATTCAATATAGGTAAGGCAAAGACAATTGTGTTGCAGATGCTTTGTCTCGTGTATCAGGCTCTCAGCTACTTCAGATGGCGTTATCTCAAGCTCACCAGGGATTTTATGATGCTTTGAAATTATTGTGGAAATCTGACCCTAATTTGCAGAAAATTGTGATAGATTTGGCAGCAGATCTAGCGTCTCATCCACAGTTCTCTTTCAAAGAGGGTGAACTCCGTAAAAAAAAAAAATCTCGTTGTGGGCAATGACAAGGGTATCAAGCTCCAAATCTTGAACTAGTTAAATGACTCTGCTGTTGGAGGCCATTCTGGCCGTGATGCTACAGTCTATCGCATTAAATCACTCTTTTACTAACCAAAGATGCGAGCTGAGATACAAAATTACATTCGCAACTGTGTTGTTAGTCAACAGAACAAGTATGATCGGGCTGCTTCACCCGATTTACTCCAGCCTCTTCCTATACCTGAAGGCATATGGGAGTCGGTTTCACTCGATTTTATTGAGGGACTACCTCGTTCTGCTGGTAAGCACTGTGTTTTGGTGGTTATTGACCGTCTAAGTAAGCAAGCTCACTTCATTGCTTTGTCTCACCCATACTGCGATTAGTGTTGCTCAGTTGTACTTGGATAATATATTCAAGCTTCATGGTTTACTTAAGGAGATTATAAGTGATCGTGACCCGACATTTCTGAGTGAGATACGGCAGGAACTTTTCCGTGTCCACGACGTTGAGCTTAAGCATTCTACTGCTTACCATCCCCAAACAGATGGGCAGACAAAGGTTACAAATTGGACTTTGGAGACATATCTTCATTGCATGACAGCTAAAACACCTAGCTCTTGGAGCAAGTGGTTACCCCTTGCAAAATGGTGGTACAACACTACCTATCACTCTGCTACTCACATGACCCCATTCGAAGCTATTTTTGGCTGCCCACCACCTCTTCATTTCCCTTACCTACCAGGGGAAAGTGCTTCTGCAACTGTGGATAAATATTTACAGACACGTGAGAGCATCATCACTATGCTTAAATTTCATCTGCAGAGAGCACATAGCCGGATGAAACAACAAGCTGATCATAAGAGATCTATTCGTGAGTTTAACGTGGGTGATTTTGTGTACTTTGATACAAGGTTAATTGTACCGATTTAACCTCTCGTGCGTATCGTATCGATGTAGCACTTAAGGATCAGATCTACGAGGACCAATTGTTGCACTATCGATCTTTAGACAAAACTAGAGCTAAGACAAAACAGAGTAATGATGGAAACTAAACAAAATAGAGACTGCACGATATGAAAAGTAATAACTTAAAATACCAAGTTCATGGATTTCATTGGGAAATCAAGGAATTCGAACAAAGGAAACTATTCAGGGCATTCATTAAAGCAATTCTCGACTAGAACATAAAAGTCTAACAAGCCCACTATCGTGGCACCTATTACTCTATTTAGCAACCTAGAAAGTATCATAACTCTCGTTGGTCCTAGAGAAGCCAATAGGCTTTACCGAACAGGTTCTAATATCCACAATCAACCTTAACATCAACTTTCATGGCTAAGGATTGATTGCTCATCTAAGGTAGGTCTGATTCTTAACAAGCTTTTGGAATGGTAAGAAATCTGGTTTCATAAGCTAGCTAGCTACTTCTAACTTGAGAATTAAACACAACAATAGATTGACAACACACAAGAATAAACTCTATTTGTTCCTAATTCATTGAATCCCTAAATCCCTAGAAAACCCTAAACTTGATAAGAAAACCACTTAAACATAGTAGAAAAGAAGCAAACAAAGAAGAGAAATAAAAACATAATGATAGACTGAAATTAAAAGCAAATAGGGTTCAGAAATCTTCTCCAATGGTGTTTTGGAGAATAGAGATCTTCTCCCACAAAGGTTACTAGAGTGGCTGCTGAAAAATAATGATAGATAGCCTAAAAGTTTATAGAAACCTATTTAAATAGGCTAAAAATGCGTCTGGTACAAAATAAGGAAATCTGGTATTTTTCGCGAAACTTCGATGATCGGTGATCAAAGGGGTAGAATGGTCGATCATGATATAGCAGGTCGATCATCAGGTCGAGCGCATCTTCTGGTGGCGTCTGTTCTCGGCCATAATGACATATCTTGAGTAAAATCGTCATATCTTCCTAACCGCTTGTCTGATTGCCCTCAAACCACCTTCAAATGAAAGCTCACTCACGTGGCTATCTTGTGTAAAAATTTCAGCTCGATCCAACGGTGGAAAATCTTTGAAAAATAGCCAAACTTCTGGTGCTTCTGCAGGATTCTACATTCCTTATGCTCGTTTTCACTCAAAACACCTCATCTTCTCCAGATGTGTCCTATGACCGGAAAAGACTCTAAAACGGACTAAAAGACTCTAAATCATGTACTTTGACTTAATAAAACCATGGAAAACAAGGGTTAAAAACCGATAAAAACGCAGTATATCATACTTGAAGCTTCAGCCTTACGGGCAACATTCCTTCAAAACTGCCCACACGTCTCACAAACTTACTCCTCCTTTTTATGGTCCATTCCGGGTGATTGATAAGGTTGTTTTGTTGCGTATAAGCTCGAATTAATATCTTCTACTTCGATACACAATGTTTTCCATGTCAGTCAATTGAAACTTTGCGCCAACCCGAGTGGTATATCTGTGGCTGTGACTTAATACTTGTTAGATTTGGGTAATACAAAGGAACCTGAAGCAGTTCTGGACTGGAAATTTGTGAAGCGCCATAACATTGTAGCCACTAAAGTTTTGGTTCAATGGAAGGGTTATCCCGCAAATCAAGCCACTTGGGAGTTCTATCAGGACTTGGTCGCCAAGTTTCCTCATTTCAATCCTTGAGGTCAAGGATGCTTTCAAGAAGGGAGTATTGATATAGATATCACAAGGCTCCATCTCTATCTCGTTATTATTCTATTTCTGGTTTAGTATTTTGGGTTAAGCAATGTAATTTCACTTTTGGTTAACGTTTGGTTTATTCCTCGTGCACACGCTTTATGTACTGAGAAGAATATTCAGTAATTTTTATGAATGCACAAATCATTTTATCTTTCTCTCTTTATTCTGTTATCATGTTTTATCATCATCCGCCATTGTTTTATAGAACTTCAAGGTAAGTTTTCTTGCTCTCAAGGTTATCTTCAAGCCTATTAATCCCTGTTTTCGGTTTCTGTAAGAGAAACTCTACACATGAATCTAATTATCTTCTGATTACTGTATTACTCAACACTTGTCAAATCCGTTGTTGACTAAGAATTGAGCATTATCATCACTGACAGGCTCAGTTTCGGATTGTGTATTATCATCACCAAGAAATTTGGCGCAACGATTTCCCATGATTGCGTTTTCTTAAAAAAGTGAGAAAGAGTAGAGAATAGCCTAATAGAGAGAAAGAGAGACATTATGCTGAAATTTTAACTTGTTCAAAATTACACATCTTGATTATTAATTTTTATTTAATTATTTGCGAGTTAATTCTAATAAGAAAAAACTATTTTTCTTTCCTTCAAACGAAATAATTATATGAACAATTACACTTAAATGTACATTTGGTATAAATTAGTCATGAGCATGTGTGTAAGTGTAAGTTAATTAATTATTATTATTATTATCGATACTTTTGACCAATTTTTGAACCAAAATAATTAATTTTGATAGTAAAATGTTCTTTTTCTTATATAAATAAAGTGTTCCTTTTCGTATATGTATTAAATAGTGTAGCATAACTAAAGGTGCAAACTCGAGCTTTTTGCCAAAACAGAACCATCTATGATGTCCTCAATCAACCAACAACAACAAGATTCAATATTTTGGAGTTCATTCCAATGTAGGTTGTAACTTTTGTAGGTTTTTTACTTTGAGCCCATTTAAGCAATTACAAAGAAAAAATATTAAAAGTTTGAAACGGTAATCTGCAATTAAGATTCTCAGAGACTCATTAAAACATTATATTGATGATATAATTACAATATAGGTAGGGACTACAATATATAAATATATATATAAGCTACTCAAATTCTTATATATCAACTACAATAAAACCTTTATAAATTAATAAGGTCGGGACTTCAATAGAACAATAATTTTTTATATTAATTTATAGTACTTATTAGTTTATCGATATAGTAATTGAGGTAAAATTTCAATTTTAAAGTAGAGATATACATTATTTTTATAGAGGTTATTAATATATCTAATATTAATTTAAAAATTATATCATATTAAGTATTAATTTTAAACCTAATTTTTGTTCAAAATTGTGCACTGTAGTTTCAACGCATATTTTTGATAAAATGTTCAGTTTTATGTTTTATAATTTAATAAATTATATCAATGCAAAATTTTATATAATGCTTTAATAGAAGGTAAAATAATTTTTTATTTTATTTTTCATATGTACGTAAAACTATTATACAAATTTTTTCGTCAACAAGTGGATTGAAAAGGTCTGATCCATAGCCAAAGCCCATACCCTAAAATCTTTTTTTCTTCTTTCACTTGTATCGAAAAGAATCGAACTCTGATGCCTAAGAATTTGTAAAGTGACAACTCAATCTAGTGGCTCAACTCACTCTCAGCCTAAAAACATGATTTATGAACCATTGGATTGACAAGACCCGATGTATAACCTAAATGCTTCACCTGAAGTTGTGTGAGATTCAAACTCACCACCTACTGTCTAGTTAAATAAGGGGCAACCCAACTAGGTCACCTATTTTTTGACGCACTTTTTTAAATATTTATAATAAAACAAAGGAAGTATATATTTTGAAAATAATTTAAATATATGATATTATGGTTTGAGTTAAATACTATCTCTAGTGTGTATTAATTGGGTAAAGTTTAGTTACTAATATGATTAAGCAGGAGAAACGTATTTACCGCTTAAATGTTTAGTTTTTTTTTTTTACTAGAATTTGATTCTAAGTAATCATATGTTTGATAAAGTTATTTTTTTCATATAAATCTGACTGATATTGATTTTGTAGAAACATACAAAGATAAAAGGATTACAATATACCACATAAAAAAACAATGGAAGTTATCAATACTACAAACCAAGAGGATGATATAACTAACAACCAAAAATAAACCATATACCCATGATTCAAGCCGTGCGAATATTACCTAAGGAGTTTCATGCACAACACTCGGAAGACGGGCTTCAAACCAAAAGACAATAGATTGGGAAACCAAAGATTGGTCTTTTCTAGAAAATGATGAGTCTTTATCTTTGAGATCACCAATGTCGAAAGTTTCTTGGTTGAACCAAGGGAAAACCAAAAATTGCAACACACAACATAGATGAAATACATAAGCAGATTTATCAAATATATTAAGGGGAAACAATCTCAAACTAAAGCTCCGTCAAACCTTAGACAATAGATTCTAAAAATTTAGGAGAAACTTTACCAAAGCATTTACTTAATCACAAGAACAATTAATTAGAACCCAAACAAACACTAAACACCTAAACCAAAGACATGACAAAAGAGCCAGAAACTAGTAATAAGGTATGTGAAGTCTGCGTCAAAGAGAAGGAAGTGAAACAAAAGCCAAACTAGTGAGAAGGTTAAGAATGACACGCAACCCAAACTCCGTTGCACAGATGAAACTCAAACTCGAGAAACAATGAGACGAGGAGACACTAGATCCGTGAGGCCCATAGGAGAGGCAAAGTGAGCCGCCTTCAGCGGCAATGAATTTCAAAATCACCATACACCTTCACCACAAAAAACACCACCGCAAAATACTAGATTTAACATGGATAAACTAGACTAACGGTAAAACAAGAAAAAGGAGGTTGGAGCCGGTGTTGTAGGAACCATCGGCCTCTGACCCTGGTGGCAATGAGATTAAAATTCTAGGTTAAAAGCTACTGGTAAAATCGTGGAAAAAGAGTAAAAATATTTGTTAAAGTTTATATTATGGATTATACTTTATTGATCGAATTAATGACAAGAATATATAATCTAATATTAAGCTGAAATGCACATTAGTGTAATTAATTTGTTATTTTTCTGTTGTTAAGAATGTTTTTTACTAATTGTATATTTTGTTTTCCTAAAAAAAGAAATCTTTAAATCTTATAAATAAAATTTTCCATACAAATCGTTCTATTTTTGCGGAGATGATTTATCCCAGCGACAGAATACCATGGTGTTCCTTGACTAGTAAGAAGTTCGACTCCTACCGCTTACATAATATATAATTATACAATAACAAGATTTTCGAAACGCATGTGAACCAAAACTTTTGTTAAAGATATGACTTGTTGTCCGGCTTACGCTAAGGTCTAAACTAAATTTGCAATGACAATATCGATCATTTGGAGAAACCTAGAACAGCCAAAAATCTTTGTTTGCATATAACATATTTAAAAAGAAAAAAAGACAAAAATTTAATCAAAGCCAAGAAAAATCCTTAGTCCAATAAACTTCATCATTACTAAAATAAAAACCATCTTCTCTAATAGACCAAGAACACTTCTTAGTAGATCCACATCTATTAGTATCTCTAGAAACCTTAAATGCCTCGAACTTCTTCCTTATTGTGTCCCATTTCATTGTACAAGTGTACTCTTGCATCCATGACCATAAATTGATCTTAACCGCCCATTCGAAATCGTCTCCTTCTTGAAGTGCACGACCACCGAGATCTCCTTGCGGTGAAGTGCACCAAATCACAAGAGGAAGAGATGAGTTGTCTCTGAAATTGTTTACCACACGAACGTCGAATTCTGCTCCGAGTAACATAGCATGTGGTTGAAGCATTGATGTGAAGATGATCGTTAAAGCAATGACGATAAGGATTAGCAAAAGAATGATTATATTTGGAGTGTTTATGTTTTTTGTTTTCATCTTAATCACACAAAACTGCAGATTTTTTTCTTCTTAATGACTATATATATATATATACACATAAATGAAAAGAAAATCTGCATTTTGTTTGATTTAAATGGAAGAAAAAACTCACAATAATTAACTTTATTTTTTTGGATAAAAACAATAATAAATTAGATATTCATATGTTTGACATATTGCAGTTTTTCTCAAAACATTTATTTGAAAGAATTAGTAATAAATCATATTGTTCCATTTTATCAAGTAAAAATGAAAATAGAAACATATCACTATTATTTTAACAATAAATAGAAGATGATTCTTAAAAAAGATAAGGTAGAACCATATATGGAAAAATAAAATAAAAATCTACAGAGAAAATACACCATAAAGGAAACAAATTTTGGAATTAATTCAATTTTTTTTTTTTCATAATTAGTTACGTGATTACAGGAAGACAAAATGATACTGTTTTAGAAGATATATAAAAACTACATATGGTGTCATTTTAAAAGATACTACATGTAAAGTTTCAAGTAGATAAGGCACATATTTTTAATGGTACAATTTGAAGGGGATTGTCAAGAAGTTTAGTTTTAGGTTTTGTAATGGTTGATGAGATAAGATTTGTCGAGTTAGTGTTTCATTTCGAAACATGTGTGTTCTGCTCTTGCTGTTTAGCTAAAAATACTTTTAAGGCTTAAAAGTTTCTGCAAACTCTTTGCTTGATGTAATGAACAAGTAGTTTGTGTTGCTGCTTAATGTTGAATACTGTGATCATGACAATACTGTGATTGTTATAAAGCAATGACGATAAGGATTAGCAGAAGAATGATTATATTTGGAGTGTTTATGTTTTTTGTTTTCATCTTTATCATACAGAACTGCAGATTTTTTCTTCTTAATGACGATAGTGTATATATATAGATTTTTTTTTTGTCAACATTGGATCGACAAGGCTTGATCTATAGCTTAAAACCCACCCTAGAATCATTTTTTAAGCTACCATAATGCAGAGGGTAGGAATTGAACATGGTGTCAAGTCATTAGCTAAATCATCCTAACAACCAGACTGAGAGTAACTCGGCAATATATATATACATACATAAATGAAAAGAAAAACTGCATTTTGTAGTATAATTTAAATGGAAAGAAAAAAACTCGAATACTCTCTTAAAATAATAAAAATTGAATGTGTTTTCCCTTAAATTTTGAAATCTCACAATAATTAACTTTATTTTCTTAGATAAAAACAATAACTAATTAGATATTCATAAGTTTGACTATTGTAGTTTTTCTCAAAACATTTATTCTAAAGAATTTGTAATAAATCATATCGTTCAAATTTTTATCAAGAGCAAATGCAAATGGAAACATATCACTATTATTTAACAATAAGTAGAAGATGATTCTTAAAAAAGATAGGACAGAACTATATATGGAAAATATAAAATAAAAATCTACAGAGAAATTAAACCAGAAAGGAAACAAATTCCGAAATTAATAGAAAATATTTTTCATAATTGGGTTACTTAAGTATATGGAACACAATATGATAATTGTTATAGAAGAGAAATTAAAACTACAGATGTTATTCATTTCAAAAGATACTACATGTAGAGTTTCAAGTTGATAAGGAATATGTTTTTATTAGTAACAGTTGAGATGAGAATTGTCGGGTTAGTGTTTCATTTCGAAAAATGTGTGCTCTGGTCTGCAAAACCGTTTGCTTGATGTAATTAACAGCAAGTAGTTTGTGTTGTTACATATTTTGAGTAGCACAAGTCAAAGTAGCAGTGTGTTGCTGCTTAATGTTGAATACTGTGATGTCAACACAATAGTTGATAATGATAGAAAAGCATATTGTTCTGTTACAAGTAGACCAAATTCAGTTTGGAGTTTTTGATCACTTCATAATACAAAACCTGTAAACTTCACCCTCAAGCTTGATCCAACTCGAGTAAGATGTCAATGCATAATCAACAGATGCTAATTCAGAACACGTAAGAACAATTAAACAAAATGATAAAACGAAATCTCTTCATGATCTCATTGACTTGGGAGATAAAAAAAGTGTTTAGTACAAGAACTGAAAATGGATAAATAAACACCAAAACTTTAAAACGGAAAGAGAATGCTGCATCAGTTTCTCTGAATCCATTTTTACTATGCCTTCCCATAAGCAGCCATTCTATCAGGATGAAGCTTCTTCTTTTCTTGATTTTTTCTTCTCTTTGCTTTTCTCGATAACTTTGTCTCAGCTTCGCCTTCCTCATCCGCTTTCTCAGTTGGTTTTGTCTCAGCAACATCACTCTTCTTCTTCTTTTTCTTGCTTCTCTTCTCATCGTGTTTACCCTGCAATATCTCCCTAATCTTAAGTTTCTGCTCCTTAACCTTATGTTTATTCACCTCCCAATCCTTTTCCACATAAGTAGCCATTTTCTTCAATGGCACGTACTGGTTTAATTCTTTGTCGTCCAAACCAAGTATCTCTTCTGTCTCCAATTCATAAGTCTTTGGTTGTACTTTGGCATACTTAAACCTCGTTTTCAAGTCTCCAATTGTATCCTCATAGTCTAGCTTGTAATACTCCTCCATCATAGCTTCCTTGGCTCTTTGTACAAGAGATGTTTTTCTCTTTCTCTTCCTCTTACCCTCTTCTTCCCGCTTCTCCTCCATTTCTTCATCTTCTTCTTCCCTCTTCTCCTCCACTTCTTCATCTTCTTCTTCAGCATCATCATCAATCTCTTTATGCTTCAAAACCTTTTCTCTTGCAGCAATAAAACCATCCCCACCTTGAATCACATCCCAATCTTTGGGAAGTCCAAGCAATTCATCTTCCTTGTCAAAATCTGGCTTCTCTCCGTCATCATCCTCATCACTATTTAAATCAGAATCTTCCTCACCATAGTATTTGTCATCAAATGCAGCTTTCATCATCTTATCGTACTCCTCAGGATCAAACTCATCTTCAAAGTCTTTTGCATCTAACGGGCATTCTTCTCCATCCTTAAAACCAGCAATAGAAAGCACCTTCTTCATCTTTTCCTTCATCTCCTTCTTCTTAACATTCTTCAGCCTCTTCAGCTCCTCTTTCCTCTCAATCTCAGCCATCTTCATTCTCTCCTCTTTGCTTTTCCTTTGTGCCTTCCTTGCATTATCCTTCTTCCTCACTGAACCTTCCACTTTCCTAGACTGACCCATAACTATCTCCCCTGCATTCTCTTCATGCCTGTAGTTAATCTCATACTCGTCTTGCATCTCAAGAGCTTCCTCATCTTCTTCCAACTCATCTAACTCTGCTTCATCTATCTTTTCATCTTTCCCCTTCCACAGCTGTTTGACCAAGTAATCTTTCAAAAACTGGTTCTCATAAACTTTAGCTTCTTCTTCACCATAATACTCAACCAGTTTCTTATCTAACTCCTCCACAACCTCCCTATCTTCACCTCCTTCTTTTTCTGCCACTTTCAAAAGATCTTCACCATCTTCATCACTCTCGTTCCCTCCAGTTTCCAAAGCATCAATTACAGCTTGCCTCAATTCTTTTTGCTTCTCATCGTAAGTCCTAATTCTCCTCTCCTTAGTTTCGTCATCATACTCTGGACCTTCCTCAAGCAAATGCTTTGCCTGAACATCTTTCAGATACATCTTTTTCTTCTTCTTATCCTTCTTATCAACCCCATCTTCTTCGTCGCTCTCATCAGACTCGAAGAAATTAACGTCTTTGTTCTTAATTGAAGGATCCTTTTGCTTTACCTTTAGCAACAAATCGACGAATTTGAGATCGCTTTTGGGATTTCCAAGATCATCATCATCATCTGGCTCAGACGCTTCATCAGAATCATCAGAATCATCAGAATCACTGATTAGACCTTTCTTCTTTTTCTCCTCGAGTCGCTGGAGATCCTCGCGCTTCCTGTTATACTCCAACCTACGACCGTAATCCTCATCGATCTGGAACTGGCCAATGCTCTCGTTCTGTGGAGACTCGTCGTCGTCATCATCGGCGAACAATTTCGGCCGCATCTCTCTAGGGTTTTTGCGATATCATCCAAATAGTCAAGTCTTTCTCTAATTTATACGTCGAACTTACTCAATTTGCACAAGTTACCTCCTTACTTTCCTATATTATCACAAATTAAACAAAACTATTGTTTCACAAAATTAACACCTAACTAAAAACCGGAAATACTGGAAATCAGAATTCCGGTTAAGGCGACCGTTTTCCTTCTGTTTCCCAACAAAGAAATAACTTGTCTTTTAAGTTTTGTTTCGCAATCTTTTTGTCGTGTCATATATTGGCTATGAATGGTAGATAGATTTTGGTTTTTAGTTTTTATTTTTGGGATTTTAGTTTTCGGTTTTTAGATTTTGATTTTAATTTTAGTTTTTGTATTTCAGTTTTTGTTTGCAAAAACCAATAAAAGTTGGTTTTTGGTTTTTAGAGAAATCAACGTTGCATTCTCAAAAACTAGTTTTTCCTAATTTTAAGGAAAACAAAAAATCAAAAACTTGAATGATGATATATAATCTAACAACTGTTTTTAGGTTTTGAAAAATAGTTTTTGCAAAATCATGATTGGCTAAAAAAGGATTTTTCCAAAAACAAAAACCAAAAACCAATTCAAAAACTAGTCCCAAGCTATTATATTTTTCTCACCCGAATGCTTACAGAAATCTAAATTTAGCTATGAATTAAATAATATGGATTCAATTGTTAACAATTTTTGTTTCACAAATACTTTTTCAAATTTAGCTCTTTAAACTAAATCTCAAATGTGTATAGTATTTTTTGTTTTGTTTTGTCTAGTTCAAAAAAGTCTAATTTATAGTCTAACTCTATATTTTATCATTTAGGTGGACTCAGAAAATTTCTCTTATTAATAAGAAAACTAGGATTATACCTGCGTTTAACGCAAGATGTGATTATTTAGATTGCTTTTTAAAAATTATTTTCATTTATCTTGTTAGACCCGTGTTGATATTTTGAAATCTTTTTTCCGAAATGTTTTAGAGGCCGAAAATCCAAACCAAAATCAATTCGAGTTAGAGGAACCGAACCCGAAAAAGTTCCAAATGAGTCCTAAATCTATGTATCCGAAAACTCGAATTCAAATCTGAGCGAAACCAAATCAAGAACTTAAATTTTAGTTTTTTAGAGTTTTTTATATTAAGTTTTCTATTAATTTTGATATTTTTTATAAAAAATATTCAAACCGACAAAATATCAGAATATATCATAAATCTATGTACCCAAAAAACTGAATCCAAACCCAAACCAGAACCAAATTTGTACCCAATATTTTTTAATTAAAATTTAAATTTTTAGAGTTTTTTCTATTAAATCCTTATTATTTTAAATTTTTATATAAAAGTTCATAACAAAACTTATCTTAATCATGTTTTTAAGGGTTGTTATGAACTATAGGTTAATTTTACCATAAATTTTATAACACGGTCAAAATGAAAGTGTCTCCTGCTTTAATATATAAGATATGAGCTTATATAGTCTCTTAAAAGATATTAAAAAAATTTACATATAATTGGAGAAATTGTTTTCAGTTAAGTGTTTGAATGACATCTCCGTTGCTTTTCCACCTAGATTTAGTCGTGTTTGTCTCACATGATAATATTGTTAAAGGTTTGGAAAGTTTAATCACGAAACGAGACTTTATCGATAGAAAAAATTATGTATAAATTACAAAATTCTAGATGAATAGACACTCAATTTGTGAAAGTAAGAGAATAATATAAATTTAAGTATTACATTATATTGGGGTTTACAAACTCGAAACTTTGACAAAATAAACGTGAGTTAACAAAATCTCGACAAGGCACATGGCAAATTGTATAATATATACTAAAGTCACTGATAGAAACCTCTTGTTGTCAAGGGAAACTCACACCGGAAAATTCTCCGATTGTGAGGAGTTTTATTAATATTAAAAGGAGAACAACTTTCCACTGATTTTCTCTCGAGCTAGGGATTTGGTATCAAAACTCACCAACAAGATAAAAAAACTCACCAACAAGATAAAGAACTAGGGCACTAAACAACCTCACCTTGTAAAGGCTCAATTATTAAAAGAACTAAAATATAACTAAAGTCCAATAAGCAAAACAAATCCAATAACAAAATACTAAACGAAAATTAAAACAACTCTTACTTCTCTGCAACCTCTTGTGTCGTAAGCTTTTCCTTTGGTGACGAACATATGCCTTCAGAGGCATATCAATACCCCCTGGGCAAGGCGCAGCTTGTCCTCAAGTGCAATGGATGGAAACTGCTCACGATGCCAGTTTACCAGTTGCCAAGAATTTTCGTGGGTAGGTAAACCCGACCACTTGACCAAGGCGATGAGATGTCCCTCCCCGTCATACTTAGTGGACACGATCTGTTCGGGAACAACTACGAATTCATCAGCCTTAGAGAGAGATAAAGGCAAGGGAGATACCTCATGAGAGTGACCCAAAACCGGTTTAAGTTGAGAGACTTCAAAAATGGATGAATTTTAGATGATGGAGGAAGTCGTAAACGGTAAGCGACTTGACCCACACGAGGTAGTACTTCATAAAGCCCATAGTAGCGTGCAGCCAATTTCTGACAAACCCGACGATTCAGTACTGATGTCGATACGGTCTAAGCTTCAAGAACACCAAATCACCTACTTGAAATACCAAATCACGATGGTGTTTATCAGTATTAATTATTCTTCATAATGTCTTGAGCACAGGTCAGGTGAGACTTGATATCCAGCAACATCTCATCTCTCTCAATCAAAGATTTCTCTAGCTCAAAGTTTGATGTCGAACCCGGTTCGTATCTCAAAAGAGATGGAGGGTCACGACCATAAACAACTTTAAATTGGGTGCATTTTAATGAAGTATAGAAGCTAGAGTTGTACCAAAATTATGCCCAATGTAAAAATTTGGCCCAAGTGTGAGGATGACCTGAAACAAAGCAACGTAAATAAGTCTCCACACAATGATTGACTACTTTTGTTTGGCCATCGGTTTGGGGGTGGAAGGCTGTACAAAATCGTAAATCAGTCTCGGGAGGTGAAAACATTCTCCCCAAAATTACTCACAAAAACCTTGTCACGATATGAAATTATGCTCTTGGGAAAATCGTGTACCCTCACTATCTCGGAAATAAACAACTTAGCTGCATCTGCAGCTTAATAAGGATGCTTAGGGGTGAGAAAGTGAGCATATTTGCTGAGACGATCAACTACCACGAACAACATGTTCACCCCTTGTGACATTGGAAAACCTTCAACAAAATCCATAGAGATGTCGTCCCAAATCTGAGACGGAATAGGAATGGGTTGAAGCAATCCTACTGGAGATAATGTCAGGTATTTATGAGTTTGACAAATCAAACACTCAGCCAGGAATTTCTAAATATGTTTCTTCATCCCACACCAATGAAAAAGTGATTGAACTCGCTTAAGTGTCTTGAGTAACCCCGTAAGACCCGCATCCAAACCCGCATGACATTCTCGCAAGATAAGATGTATGTGGGAAGACTCGGAAGGAATAAGTAACTTACCCTTGTACCATAAGCGGTCATCACGGACTGAAAAACTAGTTTTAACAAGCGTACAGGCATGATACTGCTGCAACAAGGACTAAATTTTGGAGCTAGCATCGATTTCAGCATGTAAGTCTTGCAATTGGAGATTCGTTGGGATGGAAAAATAGAGAAGAAAAGCTGTCCCTGAACCGGATGCATGATCAACGATCCAAGAGAGACCATCTGCGACTTGATTATCCTTCACTTGCTTATATTCAATGTCAAAATCAAAAGGTAGCAACCGAGTCAACCAACATTGATAATCTAATGTGACTTCCCTTTGCTCCAACAAAAATTTCAAACTCTTCTAGTCAGTACGACCCAAAAAACGATGAACTTGAAGATAATGCCGCCACTTTTGGACTGCAAAGACAATTGCCATAAACTCATGTTCATAAACTGGTTTGGCTTGTTCCTTCTCTGATAGACCATAGCTATAATAAGCAATTGGGTGCTGGTTCCGCATCAAAACTATGCCAAGTCCGAATCTGAAGCATCAGATTCTACAACGAACAACTCATCAAATTTTGGTAAAGCCAAGACTGGAGCCGAGATCACAGCAGACTTCAATGTGTCAAAAGTGGACTGAGCTATAACGGACTATATGAATTGGTCCTTTTTTAGTAAATCGGTCAACAACTTGGCTATAGAGCCATACACTTGGACAAAGTGCATATAGTACCCAGAGAGGCCGAGAAAACCGTGAAGCTCTTTGAGTGTCTCGGGGTATGGCCACTCTTTCACTGCAACGATCTTAGAAGGATTCGTAGCAACACCTTGAAAGGATATGACATAACCAAGGTACTCGTCACTGTCTTGTGCAAACGTGCACTTCTTCTAACTAGCAAACAGTTGTTGTTGTACAAAAATCTGCATTACCACATGTAAATAATCAGCATGTTCCTCTAATGAAGAACTATAAATGAGGATATCATCAAAGAGGACAAGAACGAATTTCCACAAGGAAGGATGAAATATTTTGTTCATCAATGCCTGAAAGGTGGCTGGTGCATTGGTAAGGCCGGATGGCATAATGAGAAATTCGTAGTGGCCATCTTGAGTGTGATAAGCTGTTCTCTAGATGTCATCCTTGTGCATTCAAATCTGGTGGTACCCGGAGCATAAGTCCAATTCGAAAACCACTTAGCACCATTACGCTCATCAAGTAGTTGATCGATCATGGGAATTGGAAACTTGTCTGGTATCATGGCTTTATTGATCTCGCGGTAATCAATACAAAAGCGCCAACTCTGGTCATTTTTCTTCACCAAGAGTGTAGGGCTAGAGTACGGACTACGGCTTGGTCGAATAGTTCCTGCCACAAGCATCTCCTTCACAAGCTCATTCATAGCTTCTTTGTGAGCATGAGGATAACAATATGGCCGCACGTTAATGGGGCCCATTCCCTATTTCAGAACAATGCAATGCTCACAATTACGTAAAAGAGGTAAGAAGTTTGGCAACTGAAAAACTAAATCAAAGTCCTCAAGGACCCGAGCGGTGAGTGGAGGCAGCTGCGGGTGTGACGAACTCGGTGGTACACTTGACGTTGGCGTAACGGTGTCTGGTGTGGCGGACGGAGGATGGAGCTGCAGAGACTTAAGAGAAAGTTTCGACAATTGAAGTTCATCATCACCTTTTAGCAATACGCATTGACCTTGATAATTGAAAGCAAGCTCATGTTTTTCCCAATTAACCTCACAAGTACTCAAGTACACAGCGATTGAATACCCAATATAATCTCGGCATTACCCAATTCCAAAGCTATAAAATCCGTTGTAAAGCTGACCCCTTGCATTGCAAACTCCAATGTTTACATACTCCCAAACCTAGAACGATGAATCCATCTGCGAGTTTCACTTCCAGGGAATCACGATTTTCAGCTCGAAGTTTTGAATGATGAATCAATGTAGGCGAAATAAAGTTATGTGTAGCACCACTATCAAGCATCACCACAATAGAACGACTGCGAATCACAGCTTTGATCTTAATAGTCTTGAGGGAATCAATACCAAGGAGGGATTTAAACGCGACAAGGCATATCATTCACGTTTGGATTCTTGTATCTCCTCAATGAGTATCAAATCTTCTCCAGGCATGTCCAGTATTTCCATTGCACACCCATCAACCACAGTAATGACTTGGAAAAACTTGTTAGGGCACTCATGGCCTTTGTACCATTTACCCTCACACTTAAAACAAAGATTCTTGCAATGAAGAATAGCTATCTCGGCCTCAGACAATATCTTTTACGGACATTGTGGTGGTTTCGGTAAAGGCGTAAGAGTGTCCAAAGGAGCCAACTTCAACTTCCACGGTTGTGGAGCTGTAAGAGAATGCATGGGAGACGGTTTAGTCAACTGCTTGGAATGTGATGAAACCAAGTCATAGAGAATGCTTGATTCCATTTGTAGAACTGCTGTAATAATGTCAAGTAGCGTGGTCGGTTTGCATATGTTGACGACCTCACGAGACTCAGGCTGTAACCCATTCATGAATATCCCAATACAAATGCCTTCATTAATACCCAGATTTATGCCGAAAGATCTTCAAAGGCACGCACATATTAAGAGATAGAACCATCTTGGTGTAAAGCGAGAAATGGTTGACTGGGATCATAAATTTTTTTGCGAGTAAAGCGAGCAATGAGTCTCTCTTTGAAATCACACCAATCGCGGAACCCGCCACGTAACAATTCTGCATTGAAGCAACCTAAAACCGGACCTGCAAGACTCATAGAGATCAAGTCTAGCTCTTCCTCTTCACGATATCCACCTAAACAGAAGTATCGTTTAACTAACAAAATCCAGCCGAACATATTAGATTGAGTGGAACCACGTAGACGTTACATTGATTATCATGGTATTTGAATGATGGTGGTGGATCGATGGGCTAAAGAAACTGAGTCCTAAATTCTAATCTTGAGGTCAAGTGTACATGATAGTAATTCGGCATCAATCCTAAGGAATCAATACACAATAGTGCTCACTACATCTTTAAATTTTTCTCTTCTGTTGTTTCGTTATGAGCTTCAGTACTATAAAGTGTCATGGCTCAGTTTTCTTTAAATTCATGAAAACTTCTGAAGCTCAGAGGTAATGCCTTCGTTTCTTCTTTCTCTTCCATTTGGTGGTTCTTCTCATAGCATAATATATTAAAGTTACTTGGTGTCTCATTTTGGTTGTAGAGTTGACACTATTGGATTCATAGCATGAGTAGAAGATTAGCTTAAGGGGTATAATGATTTACTTTTGGGTTTAAATACCATCTTACAAAAGGGTACAAAGATAACCCTTTTGTCCAAAGATGAAAAACCTAACAAACCAGTATATTTTCAACAAGATTAAGGTATGCAATTGATATAGTAAACCAAATATAATTTAGTCATTACTCAAACAATTGACTTCTCTGGAGATTTATTCTTGCATGCATGATTTGTGCGTATAAAAGATTTCTAGACATCTCGAACCTGTATAGAAAGGAAAGCAAGTCCATCACCAAGGTATATAAAGTGTTATATTTACAATAAATGTGAAAAGTGTTGATTTCACAAAACAAATATGCCTCACATTTTTTTGTGTAGCCACAATCTTTGTGATTTATTTTCTGATTGTTATATAATTAGCAGGTTACTTTGTTGTTCCAAGACCATGAAGATTTCCTTGGGGAGTTTGTTTAATTGTCACCTAATTATTCAATGTAGTATTACCACGCCATAGATGCAACTCTCCATTTCCTATCATGCATCCAAAGCATTTTGACCCTCTGCTAGCCCTACTCTCTGCATCACTTTTTAATGTATATTAATTTGATATATCACAATTAACTGAAGTAAATATGAGCTAACTTTTAGAGTTTTTCCACTAATCGAGCCCTCTCAGCCACAAGAGGAACAAAGTTCATTGTATACACTGGATTACTATATTTTTTGTGCACCAAACTTTTATATAAATACACATAATTAAAAGTGCGAAAATATAACAAATAATTGAGATTCAAGAAAGTATATTGACCATCTTGAAAATACTAAGCCACTTGGATAATTGTTGTTCTATCTTCATATTTTTTTGTAAAATTCTATCTTCATTTTCTTCGAACTCTTTTAATATCATTTCTGTCACATCGATCTGACGTTAAAATTGTTTTTCTCTTCCATTTTGAACCTCTGAAAACTTTCACAATCTTTTAATTCACAAAAGAATTTCCAAAACAAATTGTTCGATGATAGAACCCATGTTTTAATTTACAAAAGAACCCATGTTTTACAAAAAATTGTTTCGAATTTTAGACTTCCATTTTTTTGTCACTATACAGAAAAACTATTATTTTTTCTAAATATTTATTATTCTATGTGAAGAGCCGGTTAATTCATTAGTTGTTTCTGAATTTAATTTTTCTATATAAAATCTACGTAATATATATAATGATTGCTATATTGTATACGAAAGATGAGATCAATCTAGATTTCAAAACATAAACTATCCAGTTGTTATATCTTTACATAATTACGAACGATAAGATGTTATAAAAATCCATAAATCTATAAAACAAACCAAGCAAATAGTAAATGTGTTCTAAACCAAAGCATACACACTGATAATATGAAAGATAAAAAATCTATGGTTTTGTTACATATTGTATATACGATTACTCCATAAACCAAACTTTTAATATCCGTTTCATACCATCCACAAAAAAAAACTATTAGTTTTTATAAAAAACATTTTATAACCCACGCTTTAAGCGTGGGTACCATCCTAGTTCATTGAATTATAACGAGAGTCAATCTCTTGGAAACGTGTGTTAAGCTTTGTTTCTTGCTCCAATACCTTCGACAACAATTGGTCCACGGTTTGTGACAAGGAGGACATAATTTTCGTGAGATCTTCATGGGTTTGAACTTTCATGGGATTTAGCCATCGGTGGCACGATTTATTGATCCAACAACGCTCACGAGCACCAAATTGATAAAAACATCTTGTTGTAAAGGGAAACTCACACCGGAAAACTCTCTGATTGTGAGGAAGTTTATTAATATTGAAAGGAAAACAATTTTCCACTGATTTTCTCTTGAGCTAGGGACTCGATACCAAAGCTACTCAATAACCAGATAAAGAACTAGGGCAGTGAACAACCTCACCTTATAAAGGCCCAATTATTAAAAGAACTAAAACATAACTAAAGTCCAATAAGCAAACAGAACGATAATTAAAACACTCTCTGCAACCTCATGTTGGCGAACATATGCCTTCAGAGGCATATCAGTCACTCTTCTTGGCAAGATTCATTGGCTGATCAACGTTGTGACCCCTCAGAACAGTCAGATGATAAGCCAATAACTGCCTCAAAAAACAAAACACAGTTACATGTCGGAAACTAAACAAAATCAGAACAAGTTTAGATTGACGTAAGAGATCATTAGATTTTACCTGTAATGGAACTATATTAATAACAGGTTGTAAACAGTCTTCCACTTGAGGAACTTCGATTGTTCGACAAGTTCCCCTTGAGCTAACTGATGCAGCATCACCTTTTGAACACATTACAATTAATCTCCCTTTGCGTGCGTGAAGTTGCTGAATCACAGATTTTTGTTTACTAAAACAAGCGTCTCGAGTAGCAATAACTGCAATACGGAGATTCTGATCAACCAAAGCTAAAGGCCCATGTTTCATTTCTCCTGCAAGTATTCCTTCACTATGCGTAAGTGATAGTTCTTTTACTTTCAGTGCTCCTTCTAAAGCTGTTGCGTAGTTGTATCCTCTGCCAAACACAAGCAGTGACGGCTAATCTATCAATAGTTGCGCAAGATCTTTCATTTCCTGGTCTAGCTTTAGTACTTCCCTAACCTTATCTGCAGTGAAATATAATCCCATTGCTTAAAAACAGTTTTGAGAAGAAGCACCATTAATTTGTTCAGTTTAATAGACTTACTTGGCAAATCAAGTAGTCCATCGATTATAGCTTCTTGTCTGGTTTGGCTGGAGATTGTGTCACTTCCAATGGCTAATGCTAGCATAACCATCACCACAATCTGACTTGTGTAGATAGTGTTTGGAGATAAGTTGTTTTAACATCCAAATCCAGAAAGATATATATGTATTAAGGGATTCCTGAAAACTACCTTTATACTTGCCACACCAATCTCAGCTCCTGCGTTTATATGAACACCACAGTGTGTTTTTCTAGCTATAGAGCTCCCAAGTGTTAGTTATACCAACACACAATGCACCATTTTCTAAAGCATAGTCTAAAGCAAGTAATGTATCTGCAGTTTCACCAGACTGACTCACAAACACTGCAGTATCTTCTCTGTATATTGGACCTTGCCTGTCCCACAGATCACTAGCAATCTCCATACTGACTGGTATACCTATGGAAAGATCTAAGTTAACACAATCATTTCGAAATTATGACAACACATATGGTTTTATTAGCAATTATTACCAGAGAGTTCTTCAAGGATAGGTCTTGATGCAAGAACAGCATTGTAACTTGTTCCACATCCAATAAAGACTATACGCCTACTGCTTCTTATGGTCTTTAAGTGATCTTTTAACCCACCTAAGAGGACTGTTTTTGATTTGCGTGAAGCAACGCGAATTAGCCGGCCTCTCATTGTAGTTGTCAGAGATTCCGGCTGGTCATGGATTTCTTTTTTGCATATAGTGATCATATTTTCCTTTGTTTAATTGCTCCACCTCCATCTATATAAGGAAACGTTCCACTGAAGCAGGTATAATATTATTCTGTTATAATATTATATATACTAGTGACTTTAATACAATAGAACAAAATTCATAAAAGCCAACAAGTACTAACTTGATTGAAGCGGGTAGGAAAAACTCGTGTTAGTAATGTCTATACACATATCTCATATGCAGACAATATATATATTAGTAATACTAATAAGTATAAAACTGTACTCAAGCAAAACTATGTACTATGGTCAAGGACCACATGAATTGTCCTTTGTGGCTCTCTAGAGCCATGTCAAGACATATACCTCCAAACATAGCAAGAGAAGGTGATGGAATGAAGACATACCAAGGTTTCAAAATGATCAAACCGTCTTTGCCATCTTCTAAAACCCTCTAAAAACATCAATCCTTAAAGTTTACTCCTATTGAGAAATCAGAAAGCAACTTTGGGAGGCTTCAAAAACATTTATGGACACGTTTCCAACTTGAGCCAGATCTTTGAAGTGAAGAAGACTCTCAACAACCTCAACCAAGAAGATATGGAGTTCACCAAACAAATGATTTTCTAGCCATTAGTTAGAGTATCTAACCACCAGAATTGAGAAAATCTCGGTAACACCTTGTACGGTTTAAATTTCATAAAAATTCACATATTATTTTAAAAATCTGAGTGAATATTGAAAAATGACTCTTTGTGAAAGTGTGAGAATAATATAAATTTAAATATTATATCGTATTGGGTTTACAAACTTAAAAGCGTGGATTAACAAAATCTCGACAGGGCACATGGCAAACTATATACAGACGTACTAGAGTCTAGAGTCACTCTACTGAGTAGTCACACTCTTGGCAAGATTCCTTGGTTGATCAACGTTGTGACCCCTCAGAACAGTCAAGTGATAAGCCAATAACTGCCCCGAAAAAACAAAACACAATTACGTGTCCGAAACCAAAACATAATCAGAAGTAGTTTAGATTGACTTAAGAGATCATTAGATTTTACCTGTAATGGCACTATATTTATAACGGGTTGTAAACAGTCTTCCACTTGCGGAACTTCGATTGTTCGACAAGATCCACTTGAGCTGACTGATGCAGCATCACCTTTTGAACACATTACTATTAATCTCCCTTTGCGTGCGTGAAGTTGCTGAATCACAGATTGTTGTTTGCTGAAACAAGCGTCTCGAGTGGCGATCACAGCGATGGGAAGATTCTCATCAACCAAAGCTAAAGGCCCATGTTTCATTTCTCCTGCAAGTATTCCTTCACTGTGCATAAGTGATACTTCTTTTACTTTCAGGGCTCCTTCTAAAGCTGTCGCGTAGTTGTATCCTCTGCCAAACACAAGCAATGACTGCTCGTCTATCAATAGTTGCGCAAGATCTTTCATTTCCTGGTCTAGCTTTAGTACTTCCCTAACCTTATCTGCAGTGATGAATAATATATCCACACAGTTAGTTCCTATTGCTTAAACAGTTTTAAGAGGAAGCACCTTTTCTTTAATTTAATCGACTTACTCGGCAAATCAAGTAGCCCATCGATTATAGCTTCCTGTCTGGTTTGGCTGGAGATTGAGTCACTTCCAATGGCTAGCGCTAGCATAACCATCACCACAATCTGACTTGTGTATGCCTGATAGTGTTTAGGGGGAATCACCAGTTTTTTAACATCCAAATTCAGAAAGATATATACGTATATGTATTTAGGGAATTATGAAAACTACCTTTGTACTTGCCACACCAATCTCAGCGCCTGCATTTATATGAACACCGCAGTGTGTTTTTCTAGCTATCGAGCTCCCAACTGTGTTAGTTATGCCAACACACAATGCACCGTTTTCTAGAGCATAGTCCAAAGCAAGTAATGTATCTGCAGTTTCACCAGACTGACTCACAAACACTGCAGTATCTTCTCTGTATATTGGACCTTGCCGGTCCCACAGATCACTAGCAATCTCCATGCTGACTGGTATACCTATGGAAAGATCTGAGTTAGCAGAATTATGTCGAAATTATGACAACACATGGTCTTAGTAGTAATTACCAGAGAGTTCTTCAAGAATAGGTCTTGATGCAAGAGCGGCATTGTAACTTGTTCCACATCCAATAAAGACTATACGCCGGCTGCGTCTTATGGTCTTTAGGTGATCTTTCAACCCACCTAAGAGGACTGTTTCTGTTTTGCGTGAACCACCGCGAATAAGCCGGCCTCTCATTGTAGTTGTTAAGGATTCTGGCTGCTCATGGATTTCTTTTTGCATATAATGATCATATTTTCCCTTGTTTATTTGCTCCACCTCCATCTGTAGAACAGATAAGGCACGTTCTACTGCAGCAGGTCTAGATACTCCATTACGCCTTCCCCTTTCGTTTTCAAACTTAAGTATTGTCACGCCTCCATCCTGTTAATAATAGTGGAAGTTGAGAGCACATGTCTAATAGATCTGTATTAAGTGAAAGACTCCTTTTCTCTTGCAAAACAATTCTTCCTCAAAAGTGGACAAAATTTAATAACATATGGTTATCTGTAATAATATTACATGTTTCAGTAGCTACTTGTGAATGCTGCACGTATTCACAGTGACCAGTCAATTTGAGTCGTTAAACATACGCTAGAATCCAACATTTGTACACAAATTTAGTAGGGAATGAATCCACTCTGAATCAAATATAACTGAATGATTGTAATACCTTGAGGTTAACAACTTCGCCATCTTCAATTTCCAAAACTTTTTTTGTGTGCTCAACAAGAGCATGTGGATCACTTGATAGGAAAAATTCCTTGGGATGGTCATTTTTTGAAAAAAAGTAGGCATCCTGGAAAACATGACTATTGCTCTTGTCTTCATCTAGCTCCTACGAAAGAGTGCGAAAGTGAGGAATACCGCAGTTGCTTACAACCGGAAACGTTTCAGTTCTGTAATTGAAAGTTGGAGCGAAAACAACAAAGCTAACATCGTTCAAAATTGTAATCCAGTTTAGAACCTCAAATGATTACAAAAATATAAAAATATGCGATGGGAAGCAACTCTGCCACTATTCTGTGCTACAACAAGCAACACTTACTTCCGTAAGTATTTGATAAAGACAAACGTGATAAAACTGTTAAGCTACATTTCAATCAAGCAGAGTGAAACAGCCTCTTGACTCTAGTGACAAAGAGAATTACTTACTTTAACACCTAAAAGCAATGGGCTGCCAAGCTTGCACGCAATTAACTCGTTCGGATAATGCCAGCTTTTAAATATAAGAGCATAAGCTCCCTCAAGATGCCTCATGACTTCGAAGACAACTTCACAAAATGTAACGGTCTGTTCACCTAGAGAGCACAAGAAAAAAATTTCCCATAAGAAACCCATACTAGCTAAATCGAAACAAATATTACTTCAAATCATCTCACTAACCTACTACTAACAAAACTCATATATAAGTATGGATACATCAGCAATACCTTCTTCATTAGCTTTTTCATAAACAAATTTAGCAAGCTTAGGAATGACTTCAGTATCTGTATCCGATTCAAAAGTAAATCCATGCCTGACTAAAGTTTCTTTTAGTACCTAATGTAAGAACAATGAAAACAAAGCAAAATGAGACTTATTATTTATGTCAGTATATAATTTTCTATACATAGAAGAAGATCAGTAAAAGACCTCATAGTTAGTAATAACGCCATTGTGAACAACCAAAAAATCATCTCCAGGACCAGAAGATTGAGGATGACTGTTCCTTGGAGCTGGTTCACCATGAGTAGCCCATCTAGTATGTGCAATTCCAGCATGAAAATAGAAAACTTCGTCCAAGTTTAAATCTGTATTCGTAATCTCTGCAATTAAAAGAAACACAAAATCATCACAAAAGAGACAAGAAAGGCATCGAGTGGATTTCAAATCAGAGATCCAGAGAAAGTGACCTTCGTTGACAGAATTGACGAGTGATTCAATGTTCCCTGCTTGACGAAACACGAGTGGATAAGAAGAGTCTGGGGAAGTAATGTTGGGGTGGCGAGAGAGGGAATCATCGATGGCGATCCCAGCTGAATCATATCCTCTATATTCAAGACGACGAAGGCCATTGAAGAGAACCTCGAGAATGTATCGTCTCTCTTTGTTCGCGTGAAAATTCAGATAAGCGAAGATTCCACACATTCTCTTCTATAATGTCTTCCGAAAAAACGTATACAGAGTTTCGAGGAATGAAGAATGAGAGGGAAGATGCAGCAAAAGGAACGGTGAGATTCTAATTTTGACTCAAATTTGGGGTTTGACTTGTAATTACATTAGACATTTTTGGATACTTTTGTCTTTTAACATCTGTCAGGGACTATGACGTGGCTTAAGGTGATTCGAGGAAGAGTGAGTATTGCTTTATTGTTGGAGAAATGCAACCCTCACCGCTACACGCACGGCGCGTGTCACGTGCTATTTTCTAAAGTTTTGTTATTTTGTCAAAAGGTCAAATCAATTTGACGAGGCCCACCTACGGCCCACTAAAGAGTTGAACATTGAGTATATTGGCTCTATAGCCTGGCTATTTGGTCCCACATTTGCTTTTACAAAACTTATCAATTTTGCCTTTACAAAAATATATATATATATATATATTTTTTTTTTTTTGAAAAAATAAAATAAAATAAAAGTGTGTATATTTTAAAGTCTTTTAAGAATAACCATTGCATTTTGCTTGAATTATTTTAATTTAATTGAATACAATATTAAGACATATGAAACATTTTCAATATAGATTTATGAAGGGGTCAAGAGATTTATGTTCTGTCCAAATCAGTAACATTGTGGAACAAAAAGTAGGGATCTACAAGAATTTTGTCTGATAGTTCGAAGTCTAAAAACGCTTCAGATAATGCTAAGTTTACTTACTCAAATGGCGAATCCAAACCAGATGTAACACATATCCCCAAATAGTGAGACCAAAATGAATGATTCATTCACATTTTGCACTTTCATAAGTTGACTTTTTTGATCTCTAAGCAATTTTGTAGTTATTAAGTTAGAACCCCTAAAATATTGAGGACCCCATTCGATAATTTGAAAGTAATAGAGCCAAATCTAACCCTAATCAGTATGTTCCTTGAATCTTACGAAAGCTTTAATAAACCCTCTTGGTTCAATTTGTGTTCTAATTTGTGTTTCTCTTCGATTCTAGTTATTATGCCTCTTCTTTAGTTACTTTAATTTGTTCCAATCTTTACGTTAATTTTTGTAGGTGTATGAGTTTAGAGGTCGATCGATTTATTATTATGCCTTTCCTTGTACGATTTTCTTGCTGATTTGTGGATATTTTTTTCGACTATCCAGTAGTGATCACAAGACTAGAAGATCATGGAGGTTTGGATTCGTGACCTTCAAGACGAGAAATTCGTAAGAGATACCATCGAAGAAAGGATTTCTTCCTTATTTGCTTACATGCTTTGTTTACTTGATCTACTGAACTTTTTTCTCTTGGTTACTTTATATCCCTAAGTTTCATGCTTCTTTGTTTTCTAATTGTGTTGTTTACTTCTTTGATTTCCGTCTCATTCTTTTCCTATTACTTGCTTGATTGCTTCTCCTTGTTCTCTTAGTATTCACAATTGTAGATTACAAAGTATACATAGGCAAATACAATTTGACCTAGCTCTATACAAGACAATACACAAAATGACAAGGAAAGCTATAAGAGAAAAATTCAGTTTCTTTTGACAAGAACGAGAAGAAGAGATGCCTCCATCACTTCCAACGGCTACAAACGGATTCACATGTGGTCTCTAAGCATACTTTTTCAGCCTTTGGAACTAGTTGGTGTATAATGTGTCTAGTTTATTTTTTGCCCAAGAAGATGATATAAATTTAATTTTATGATTTTCGTTTATAAAATCTATCTTAAATCTCATTCTAGATTTGTTTTAATTCAACAAACAAATATTTTCTTAAAGAAGAAGAAAGACTAACCTTGATCCATTGCCTTTAAACGATGTGGATCAAATCTTCTTATGATTTTCTCCTCCCTTAATCCTTTCTTCCTTTAACAATTTCTTCAATGGACAAGGCTCGATCGTGTTCTCTTTTATGTTACTCGCTCTTTTCTTTTAGTAATCGTAAGTCTCACAAGTTTTGTTATTGGAGAACTTAAACAATAATAGAGGAGACACTTCCTTTTATAATAGAAGAGATCCACAACTCACTGTCTCTTTCTTTTCATTAACCACCTTTTCACATATAAATATATATATATATGGTTTATATATTATAATTATTAGTTACCATACGCATGTACAATATAAATAATTAGACAAGGGAGGAGGGTTATCAATACACCCGATTCTAATATGTTAATCGAAACCGATTAATCACAGTATCGTCTTTTATATTAGAATCCACAAACCTTACTGTGAACTTGAACTTAAACTGAAAAACACATCGGCCACATATAACAAAAAATATTCTTACATTCTCCCACGTGGCCGTTGTGTTGACTTTATGGTTTAATATCTCTAATGTGCACTTTATATCAAGTTCATAAATCCTTTAATTATTGTAATAAAATCGAAACTGATCGAATCATGGCGGTTGCCCATCATTGAACGATAAGTTCCCTTCCATGCATCACACACCAGTTCTAACTTTAATCTTTTCTTTCTTTAATATTGAGAAATACTTTAATTCTCAAATACAATGTTATCTTTAAACCAAAATGTATACATATACTATAATGATAACATGTTCAATAACACAAAAACATATTCTTAAGTGAATTCAAAATCTTACAAATACATTGAGCATAGCATAACTAAAATAGCAAGGTCTTTCTATAATACCCATACGCTCTACATGGCCAATAAACATCTTGGGTGGTAATCCCTTAGTTAACGGATCCGCTACCATCATGTCCGTCCGAATGTGCTCAAATAATACTTTACGTTTCTGCACTTATTCTTTCACAGACAAGTTCTTTAACTCCATGTGCTTAGCTTCTTTCGAGTACTTGTCATTTTTAGAAAAGAAGACAGCTGCATAATTATCACAGTAAATTCTCAGTGGCTTGGCTATGTTGTCGACAATCCCAAGTCTTGAGATAAAGTTCCACAGCCACAATGCATGGACTGTGGCCTCAAAGCATGCCACAAATTCGGCCTCCATAGTGGAAGTAGCAATGATAGACTACTTTACACTCTTCCAAGATATTGCTCCCCCAGCTAATAGGAACATGTAACCAAATGTCTATTTTTTGTTATCGACACATTCGGCAAAATCTGAATCTGAATATCCGACGATCTCTAGGTTGTTGGATCTCTTGTACGTAAGCATGAACTCTTTGGTGCCTTGCAAGTACCTGAGAACTTTCTTTGCAACTTTACAGTGGTCCATTCCTGGATTACTTTGATATCGACCCAACATACCAACAGCAAAGCTGATATCTGGCCGAGTACATGTTTGAACATAGTTCAAACTCCCAACCACTGATGCATAGGGAATTATTTCCATTTCTTTACGGTCTAATTCATTCTTTGGACATTGCATTTTACTGAACTTATCCCCCTTCTGAATTGGAGCTTTTCCTGTGGAGCAATTTTTCATCCCATATCTCTCTCTAAAATCTTATTGATATATCCTTTCTGAGACAAACTTAAAAGTCCTCGTGATTTATCTCGAATTATTTTTATCCCGATCACATAAGATGCCTCACCTATATCTTTCATTTCAAAGTTCTTAGAGAGATATTTCTTTACATCACATAACATGCCCATGTCATTTGCAGCAAGCAAAATATCATCAACATATAAGACCAAAATAACGAACTAACTCCCATTGACTTTCATGTAGATACACAGATCAACGATGATCTCTACAAAACCATATGACGTAATGGTATCATTAAACTTTAAGTACCATTGTCTTGAAGCTTATTTTAGTCCATATATTGACTTTCTCAGCTTACACACCAGATGTTATTTTCCTGTGGCCACAAAACCTTCAAGTTGGTCCATATATACTTCTTCCTCAAGCTCTTCATTCAGAAAGGCTGTTTTCACATCCATTTGGTGAAGCTCTAAATCATAATGAGCTACTAAACCCAGAACAATCCTTAGAGAATCCTTTTTGGAAACCGAAGAGAAGGTCTCTTTATAGTCAACGCCATCTTTCTGGGTGAAACCTTTAGCAACAAGGTGAGCCCTGTGTCTTTCAATGTTTCCTTGCGAGTCATGTTTAGTCTTAAAGACCCATTTACAACCAACGGTCTTGAATCCATCAGGCAACTCTACTAAGTCCCAAACACAATTAACACCTATAGAAGTCATTTCTTCTTTTGCGGCGTTGAACCACTTTTCAGAATTATCACTTTCCATGGCTTTTTGGAATGTGCTCGGGTCTTCGTCAAGGCTTAAGTCACATTCACTTTCAATAGCATAAACCACATAGTCATATGTAATGACGGATCTTCTTTCCCTTACAGATCGCCTTAAAAGTTCTTGTGGTACACTACTCTCTTCTTGAATTGTGACTGGTTCATTGACTACATTTTCATCTAGAGGAGTTGGCTCTTGATTGTGTTGTTCCATTGTGTCATTTGACTATATTGAAACAAAAGGAACAACAACTAGTGGTGCAACGACAGGTGAAGAAGCTTCAACCTGAACTTCTTTAATGTCTACCTTTCTTTGTTCACCACTCCCACTAGTTTGACCATTCTCAATGAACCTAGCATTCCCCGTTTCAACTATTCTCGTATTATGGTTAGGACGATAAAATACATACCCTTTCAATTTTTAGGATAGCCAATGAAAATCCACTGACAATCCTAGAATCAAGTTTCTTTTCATGTGGGTTATACGACTTTACTTCTGCTGGACAACCCCAAACACGTAAATGTCTTAAACTAGGTTTCTTTCCCGTCCACAGTTCAAAAGGAGTCTTAGGAACTGCCTTACTAGGAACCCAGTTCAGGACATACGTTGCAGCCTTTAATGCATATATCCACAAATAGTTGATGAACACATATGGCATCAACACCTATGACATCCTTCCTCTACAAAACTACGACATCTTTCAAGCATTTTACCAACGTCCAAGACGAGTCAGGTTCCTTGTGATATATGGTCTTCTTGCTAAGCAAAATCGTTTACCATTTGTCTCTCATAATCATTTGTCTAAGTCTCCTTTTGATTTGATTCATTTAGATATTTGGGGGTCTTTCTCTGTTGATTCTGTAGAGGGTTTTAAGTACTTTCTTACTATTGTTGATGATTGTACTAGACTTACTTGGATATATATGTTGAGGAATAAAAGTGATGTTTCAGTGGTTTTTCCTGATTTCATCCAGCACATTCATACTCAATATGATTCTGTTGTCAAATGTATTCGTAGTGATAATGCTCCTGAACTTGCATTCACTCGTTTCTTACAATCTAAAGGCATCACACATCAATATTCTTGTGCTTATACTCCTCAACAGAATTCTGTTATTGAAATAAAGCATCAACATCTTTTAGATGTTGCTCATGTTTTGCTGTTTCAATCTAATGTTCCATTGATTTACTGGAGTGATTGCATTCTTACTGCTATTTTTATCATAAATCGAACTCCATCATTATTGTTAGGTAAACGTTCTCCTTTTAAAGTGTTATATGATAAGGTTCCAGATTATTCATTTCTTCGTGCTTTTGGATGTCTCTGTTATGTTTCTACATTGACAAAAGATAGACATAAGTTCACTCCTCATGCTAATCGTTGTGTCTTTTTGGGTTATCCACCAGGTTATAAAGGATATAAGGTTTTGAATCTTGATACGCATGAAGTTAGTGTTACTAGGAATATCATCTTTCATGAGACATTTTCCCATTTAAAGACATGTTGCATTCGAGTTCTGGCATTGATCTTTTCTCTGAATCTATTTTGCCTATGTCCACTCCTGTTGATATTGATTGTGTGAATTTGAACCCATCCTCTAATGTTTCTTTTAATCTGAGGAATTTGTCTGATTCTATGATTGATAGTACTTGTTTACCTGCATCTGCATCATACATACCACTTGTTGAAAATGATATAATTGTGCCTTTGCAAACTGTGATGAACTCTAGTACTCGTCATGCTTCACAAGACAATTTGATATCAGACACAGGAGACAGACCACTCAACAATGTTAGACCAAAATGAAATGCTAAGGCTCCAAGTTATCTTTCTGAATACCGTTGCTCTTTAATTACAGTTTCCTTTTCTAATTCCTCTTCTATTTCCTCAGCTAAAAGTGCCATAGATTTTCCTATCTCTTCCTTTCTCACCTATTCAAAATTGAATCCATCATATCAATCCTTTGTTTTAGCTTGCTCTCTTGAAACAAAACCTCAAAATTTCCAAGAAGCCATGGTCCATCCACATTATCCTAGTGCAATGAATGATGAGATCTCTGCACTGAAACAACTTGGTACTTGGACTATTGAGCCTCTGCCTCCGGGTAAGAATGTGATTGGATGTAAATGGGTTTTCAAAATAAAATATAACCCAGATGGAACTATTCATAAGTACAAGGTGAGATTAGTTGCAAAAGGGTACAACCAACAAGAAGGAGTAGATTATATTGAAAATTTTTCTCCTGTTGCAAAACTAACAAGTGTCAAGCTTATTTTGGGATTAGCATCTACTCAAGGATGGACGCTGAAACAAATGGATGTTAGTAATGCAATTTTACACGGAGACTTAGATGAAGAAATCTTCATGAGTCTTCCACAGGGTTACACGCCTACAAATGGTGTGCTTCCACCAAATCATGTTTGTTGTTTACATAAGTCACTTTATGGCTTGAAACAAGCTTCTAGACAGTGGTACACTTGCTTTTATCGAGTGGTTATTGAAGCTGGCTTCATTCAATGTCCAGGTAACAATACTTTGTTTGTTAAACAAAATGGATCTGGTTTTACTGCTCTTCTTATCTATGTAGATGACATAATGATAGCATCAAATGATGATGATGAACTTCAACTTCTAAAGAATGCTTTACATCAAGCATTTAAAATCAAAGATATGGGTCCTCCACGGTACTTCTTAGGCCTTGAGATAGCGAGGAACAAGACTGGGATTTCAATTTGCCAAAGAAAATATGCTTTGGATATTATAGCATCACAAGGATTTTTGGCTTGCAAACCATGTTCTGTACCTATGGATCCTTCTGTTAAGCTCAGCTGTGAATCAGGTACTCCATTGGATAATCCTTCTGCTTATAGAGAACTAATTGGTAGATTGCTTTATCTCACTATAACAAGACCAGATATCACATATGCTGCTAATACTTTGAGTCAGTTTCTGTCTTGTCCAACCGATATACATCTTCAAGCAGCTTACAGAGTACTCAAATACCTTAAAAATAATCTTGGACAAGGTCTTTTTTACTTTGCAGATTCAGAACTATGTTTGAATGCATTTTGTGATGCAGAATGGGCCTCTTGTCCCGATACCAGTCGCTCAATTACAGGTTTCTGTATATACTTAGGCAGTTCTTTGATCAGTTGGAAATCTAAAAAGTAACAGATTGTTAGCAGAAGCAGCACGGAAGCAGAGTATAGGAGTATGGCTTTGACAAGTTGTGAGTTACTTTGGTTATCTCAATTGCTGCGGGATCTGAGAATACAAGTTACAACTCCTGCAAAGTTATTTTATGACAACAAGTCTGCCATTCATATAGCAACCAATCCGGTTTTCCACGAGAGGACTAAACATATAGAAATCGACTGTCATACAGTCCGAGATTAGCTCAAGAAAGGATTTCTGAAACTTTTTCATGTTTCTTCAGGGAATCAACATGCTGATATGCTCACAAAGAATCTTCACTCGGGTCCTTTCCAGTCTTTGCTTTAGAGAATGTCTATGTCAAGTCTCTTCTCACCTGAACCAAGTTCCAATTCAAAGAATTGAGGGGGGGTGTATCGAGTATAATTCATTTTATTATATGTAAATTATGTTTTGTCAGTTAGTTAGTTACAGATTAGTTAGCTTAATCCTTGTATATAAACATCATTAATGCTTCCTTTCACATTAATGAGAAACAACTTTACTTTTCACTCTAAAGCTCTTGCTAGCTTGGAGTTACAGTCTTGTTCATATTCCATCTATAGCATAATCTAGGTTGATACTACCACTGGCCCACCTATCTGCGGTGCCCCAAAAGTTCTTAATTGCTAATATGTAGTGTTAAACAAAATCTATTTTTCCTTTAATTCTTATGAAGTCTATCTGTATATGTAAACGCCTTAATGTAAATTTTGAGCAACAACACAATTCCTATAAAAAAGTGTATGACAATAATTATTTGAATAAAAGTTTGAACTGTTATAGAATGGATAATTATCCATTAATATTTAATTTTTTTCATCTTAGCCGACTTACCCTATCACCGACTTGTATTGGCTATATATATACCTTTGTTACCTCCTCTTTTATAGTTTGTGTATAATATTCATAATTATATTTTATAACACGTTATCAGCACGAGTTGCTCTGTTCTAATATTGAACCGAAGGTATGATCTAATTTTTGTCAAATTTAATTCTTATTATAATGAAGGGGTTATGCCCCTGGGTGATTTACTCTCCATATATATATATATATATTTAATTTATATATTGTTATACTGCTCATTTAAATTTAAATTTATATACTGTTATAATGGTCGGCTTGCCGCCTTAATAAGGGTATTTTGTTGCCCATACATGTTCAGAATGATAGGCATTGCCTTTTTTCGAACTGATCGTTATGGTAGGTTCTGCCTCCACGATCATGATCCTGTAGTAGGCTTTACCTCCTTAAATGACTTATGATCATATGGTAGACTATATCTCCTCAGATCAATGCCTTTAAATGTCTAGAAGACATTTATAAAAATGTTCTAATAAGAACAAATAAATTTTGTCTTGATGACAAAATATTTTAAATTATTGTTTATTTATTTTATGTTATTTAAGTTATGTTTTTATTATGCAAATATTTTTGTCTTTATTTTTAGCTTGACATTTAAATTGAAATTATCACCAAATTAATGATAAATAAATTGTTATATTCAGTTATCATGTCAAATATGGCTAAACTCGAGATCACTGCCCTGGATATCTCTGGAAATAATTATATGAGATGGGTAGTAGTAGCAAGGATGCATTTACGTGGAAGACAGCTCCTTGATACCATCGACAAGTCAAAAATGACTTCTGATGAGAAAAAGGCAAATGCCATGATATTTCTATTCCACCACATCCATGATGGTTTAAAAGATGAATACATAACAAAGGAGGATCCTGCAGATCTTTGGTAATCACTCAAAGATAGGTTTGATCACCAGAAATATGTGATCTTACCAAAAGCCAAACATGAGTGGTTGAACCTCCGGTTCCAGGATTACAAGAGTGTTAGTGAATATAATTCCGCTCTGTTCGGAATCACTGCCAGGATCATATTATGTGGAGAGAATAAGTGATTATGATATGATTGAGAAAACTCTCCAAAAATTTCATCCTGGAAATGTAATCCTGCAGCAACAATACCGGGCTAAGGGATACACAAAGTATCAACAATTGATGCAAGTTCTTTTAGTGGCAGAACAGAATAATGAACTTGTAATGTTGAGCCATACATCATGTCCTACTAGATCAGCCTCATTTCCAGAAGCGAATGTGGCGTCATCCAATTATAACAACTGGAATGAACGTGGACGCGGTCGAAGAAATTACCGTGGTCACGGACGAGGAAGATATGGACGTGGACGTGGAAAAATAAGAAAATTTTATCCAAATGATTCCCATGATGAAAGAAATTATAAAAGGTTTAGAGGGAACGAAGTTGGTCACGAAAAGCAACGTGAAAGTTGTTGCTACAGATGCGGTATGAAAGGACATTGGGTACATACCTGCCGTACACCAAAACATTTGACCGATCTGTCTAAGGAATCACAAAAGAAAAAAGAAAAACAAAGTGAAACCAACTTCATCCATAATGATGATGACCCTCATCTGATGGTATGAATAATGATATACATCTCGATGTTGCTGATTTCGTCGTTGATCCCGAAGATATCAATGAAAATCAAGACAAATAAAATCTTCTTGAAGAAGATAATATGACATAATCATAGTTTGTCATGTTTTTCTTTTACTTGTAAAATAATTCTTATTGTAATATAAACCTTTTTGCTTTGTTATATATTAACATAATTTTCAAAATCAGAAAATGTCGAAACTTGAGAACAGGGATGAAGATATTTGTCTGGCAGACAGTGCTACAACACACACAATACTTAAGGATAAAAAGTATTTCTCCTCCCTTGATATGAAAGATTCCGCTGGAAGCATGAATACAATCTCTGATAATGCAAAAATAATTATGGGCTCCGGAAGAGCTAGTTTTTCAATGCCAGGGGGAACAAAACTTGAAATAAATGATGCATTGTATTCCCCCAAGTCTTACAGAAACTTAAATGATGCATTGTATTCCCCCAAGTCTTACAGAAACTTATTAAGTTTCAGAGATATCCGGAGAAATGGATATCATATAGAGCCTATGAATAAAAATGGCATTGAATATCTTTGCATTACATCAGTTATTCCGGAGAGAAAATATATATTGGAAAAGTTGCCACCTTTATCCTCCGAACTATATTCCACAAAAATAAATGTGGCTGAATCATATATTAATGTAAATGAGAAGTTTACATGTACGTTCAAAATCTGGCATTAATGTTTAAGGCATCCTGGTTCAGTCATGATGAGAAAAATTATGGAAAATTCAAATGGTCATCCGCTGAAAAACCAGAAGATTTTTCAAGCGAAAGAATTTCTATGTAATGCTTGTTCTCTTGGAAAACTAATAACTAGGTCATCTGGGAATGAATCTCCGGTATTTTTGGAAAGAATACATGGTGATATATGTGGACCTATCCACCCACAATGTGGACCATTTATATATTTTATGGTTTTAATTAATGCATCTAGCAGATGGTCACATGTGTGTTTGTTAAGCACACGAAATATGACTTTCACAAAATTCATTGCCCAAATATCAGGTTAAGAGCACAATTTCCTGATTATACGATAAAGAAAGTGAGGCTTGATAATGCTGGTGAATTCACTTCACAAGCCTTCAATGACTATTGTATGTCATTGGGAATTGATGTTGAACGTTCAGTCTCACACGTTCATAAACAAAATGGCATGACTGAGTCCTTAATTATAGCTAGACCGTTAATAATGAGAACAAAACTCCCAATTTTAATACAACCAAGTGCGTATCATAAATACTCCCCATTTGAATTAACATCTGGCCAGAAATNCATAAATACTCTCCATTAGAATTAACAACTGGCCAGAAGCCAGATATATCCCACCTCCGTGTTTTTGGTTGTGCAGTATATGTGCCTGTAGCACCACCACAACGTACAAAAATGGGACCACAAAGGAGATTGGGAATAGATATCGGGTATACATCACCAAGTATAATTCGGTATCTGGAACCAAAAACCGGTGATATGTTTACGGCACGATTTGCCGATTGCCATTTTAATGAAAATGAATTTCCAGAGT